>CM061135.1:126648864-126887044 GCA_030789695.1 Scilla litardierei | reverse complement strand
GATCCCGTGGGTATGTTTTCATAATTTTTCGGAGTCGTTTGTGAAAACGCATCTGTATTTCACCGCCCTGCTAATTACAATCTTTAATGACGTTTTTACAATTACTAAGCTACTTTTACCGTTTTACTTTTACCCCTAATTAAACCTAGATCTACCCCTAATCAATCTCCTAACCCCACCCCTCATTAACCCACCGTATAGAGTTGTTGGATCCAACTCCCCACACCAAAATTAAAACCCAGTATTCTCCCTCTCTTCATTTTCATTCCCAGCAACGCTAAGGCCCCAAATTCCCAACCCCACTCATTTATCAGCCTACCAATAGTTGGTCAGATCCAACTACTACTGATATTACTAATTGCTATTATCATTATTATTAAAAACTTTCACTTATAAAACACATGGCATCTCCTCTCCCCCTCAAATCACACAGGCTCTCCTCTCCCTCACTCTCTCTAACCCGTGAACTCAACCCCCCAGCCTCTCAAATTCACACAGCATCTCTCTTTTATTTTTGAATTAACCCACACACACACACACACAGTTTTACTCTCTCTCTCTCTCTCTCTCTCTTCGCCCTCTCTCTATCTCCCGCCTCGTCTCTCTCTCTCTCTCTCTCTCTCTCTCTCTCTCTCTCTCTCTCTCTCTCTCTCTCTCTCTCTCTCTCTCTCTCTCTCTCACTCCGGGCTCCGACCACCCTCCGCCGCCGGCGAACCCCCGCGTCCCCTCAGCGACGCCGCCGTCAGCCGCCGCGACGTCGCCCCGCCGTCCGCCGAAGCCGCTGCTCCGACGGCCACGACCCCCGACAGCGCCTCCGCCGCCGCTTCCTCCGCCCTACCCCCCGCCGTCGTCAGCCGCCGTCGTCCCCGCCGGAGCCCGCCACAGCAACCCCCACCTTCCGACGCTCCGCAGCAGCCCCCCGCCCCCGACCTTCCACCGGAGCCGTTCGCCCTCCGCCCCTCTACTCCGACGACCGTCGCCCCTCCGCCTCGTTCGCCCTCCGACCACGCCGCAGCAGCCCCCCGCCCCGTGCTCCTCCACCGCCCCGACAGCGGCCCCCGAGGCCCGCCGCTGCTCCGGCATCCCCTCACGCCGCCGCCGTCCCCGCCATCTCCCCGACGCCCTCCGACCCAGCGCCTCCGCCTCCGCCTTCGCCTCCGCCTCCTGCCTCCTCTCGCCGCCGAGCACCTCCCCCCTCAGCACAACGAGATCGAAGAGGCACAGTAAAACGCTGTGGCATTATCGTAAATTCGAATGAATTTCGTAATTTCGATTATTTTAATTAATTATTAAATAGGGTTAATTGGTTATAAACCCATAACTAATTATACAGGGACCAGAAAAATGTGCGGATAGCTCTAGAAAATCAGAAACGATATTCCGGACCCAATGGCGCTAGTCTCACTACGAGCAGACGCCTACTTTTCCCAGAATCATTTTTTTGAACCTAAAATTTAAATACGTATAAATCTTTCTAAAAATCGTAACTCGCTGTTTTCACTCACAATAATACGTGAGAAAATTATATGTGAAAGTAAACCTCGAGACGGTCATTTTGACTGTTCATTCGAGTATTTCCGATGAGTATTACTCCCGGAACAATTTACGGAAGATACGCGTCACTTAAATAATTTGGGTTTTTAAACTAGTTTTGAGTTTCTAAAAATTATAAAAATTACTATAGACTTCAGAAAAATATTCCCTCTTGCCGTAAAACTATTTTTATCATATATAGCCTATATAAAAATTTAGAACACTTTTCATCACCGTTTCAACCAGTTTCGAAAATCAAAACACCCAATTAAAGTAGATAATAATTAGTGTAGCCGTTAGCTGATATCTTCTTGTGTTTGCAGGCACCACTCCCCGCGCTCTAACTCCATCCTCGTCTTGCTACACCATTCTGAAAGTGTAAGTCACAGTAAATTCTACCCTTAGAAATTTAGATAGTGTACGTAATGGAAAATAGTGTAATAGTGGGAATACCGCATGCTCGAAGCATGGATCGGTGACTTAGTTGTTGGACTTCAAATCATTGCTCAAGACTGACATTCTCTCTTGAGGTTTCTGCCTTGACTTTTCAACAAGCGAAGATCTTTGAAGTGTTGTTAATGCATGTGAACAGCTTTACTTTTGGAACAACAGATTGACATACCGTATTGCAACACAGTGACTGAGTGATATACTGCACTGACATCATACTGCTGGAATGTCATATTGAAATTGAATGATTAACAGTAGTTAGCACTGCACCGGGTTTTGGGGTAACTTATAATTGCGGAAGTGCGGGAGCGACTAGTCCAGACTTTGTTGTCACCGTGCGGGTTCTAGCAACCCATAACAGTGCCGGTGACAACCATCACAGATCACAGATCACAGTTTATTGCACAGTACTCAGAGAATTGGTTCGCCCGGGTAGCACCCGCGGCAAGAGTTGGCCTCTTGGTTGCTCACTGTACTTCCCGTTATAAGTCACAAACTAGAATAGGCACAATTACTCTCCTTATTGCTATTGTCATTGCTATCGTTATGGTTATTCTTGTACGTTACTTGCTCAGTCACCTTTACTTTACTTGTCACCCTTGCATGCTTGACAGATGTACTTTACTTATCACACTTGCATGCTTGTCTGTCCCTACTTTACTTTCCGCACTTGTTTCCCATAGACTGCTCCATATTTGTGCACTCCTCTTTTTCTATCGCTAGAATTGTTGTGACTTACCTTCGGTTCCATTTATGGCACCGGCAGACGAAGACCTGATCGAAGAGATTGCCCCAGAGTTCGAGGAGCCTACATTGACCCAGAGACGACAGAGTTTTAGTTACTTTTCCGTTGGCGTGTGTGTTGTTCAGTGTATTTCCTTTTCCGCATTTCCTTTCAGTACTTCCTTCATGTATTTGTGAGAGAGAGTGCTGGTTGTTGTTGTACTTTAATTTGGACTGTAATAACCCATGTAATTAAGCTGGTCTGAGTATTGTGATACATCTCTGAGTTGTGGCTATGCTGATTTCACTGGTAAACTGCGGAACCTGCGAATAAACCAAATAAGTAACGGGCCCCCGAGAGCGGGTCGTTACAGTCACCCTGGAACAGCAATGATGCAACGCATCATCACTGAATCCCGTGGACAAAAATTGAAGAGCCTGAAGATTCTTCAAATGGGTGAATTTCCTTGTCTCCCTTGTTTCAAGGGAAAACTTATAACGAGACCATCCATCCTTAAAGTGGGATTAGAGTCTCCTGGCTTCCTTGAGAGAATTCATGGTGACATTTGCGGGCCTATTCACCCCGCAAGTGGCCCATTTCGGTACTTCATGGTACTGATTGATGCATCAACCAAATGGTCTTATGTGTGCCTCTTGTCCACCCGCAACCTAGCTTTTCCAAAGCTATTGGCACAAATAATAAGGTTGCGTGCTCATTTCCCCGATAACCATATCAAGAAACTACGTCTTGATAATGCGGGAGAATTTACTTCACAAGTCTTCGAAGACTATTGCCGGGCAACGAGTATTGAAGTTGAACATCATGTAGCACATGTTCACACCCAGAACGGATTAGCTAAGTCCCTTATAAAGAGACTCCAATGGATTGCACGTCCATTGCTTATGCAATCCCAGTTGCCGGTGGATGCTTGGGGGCATGCTATTTTACATGCCGCATCACTTATTAGGATAAGACCCTCTGGAGGTCATACTTTATCCCCGATGCAACTAGCATACGACGCACCTCTGGATATCTCTCATTTGAGAGTGTTTGGTTGTGCGGTATATGTCCCAATAGCACCACCTCAGAGGACCAAAATGGGTCCTCAGCGTCGTCTAGGTATATATATTGGGTTTGATTCGCCCTCTATTATCAGATAACTTGAACCCCTGACGGGTGACGCATTCAAGGCACGTTTTGCTGACTGTGAATTTGATGAGAAAATTTTTCCTAAACTGGGCACATAGTCTAAGAAGCCAGAAGCTACTGAGACCATTAGTTGGGACCAGAAGTCTTTGTCCCTATATGATCCGCGTACTAATCTGTGTGAAGATGAGATCCTGAAGATCCTTCACATCCAGAATACAGTACATCTTTTACCAGATAAATTCACGGACAACCAGAAGATTGTCCGTTCACACGTCCCTGCTGCCAATACGCCAGCTAGGATTGACATCCCCATAGATGGATGCAATCCACCGGCAGCAGAATTGGTTGTACCTCAAATGAAAAGAGGACGCCCACCAGGTTCAAAAGATAAAGTTCCTCGAAAGAGGAAGACTCATAGAGATACTAAGATTATCCCTCCACAGGATGCTGAGCTCAGACCAGCTACTGCTCCCATCCTGTTTTCTCCGGCAGAGGAAACAATAGGAGAAACATCATTAAATTGTGTACGTACTGGAGAAGTACTGGACAGAAATAGCATAGTCATCAACGACGATTTTGCGTTCGATATTACCGTTCACGTCACTGAATATGACGATGACGTCGAACCATGACCTCTAGCGGAATGTAAACGCAGAGATGATTTGCCAAAGTGGGACGAGGCAATAAAAGTAGAGCTGGACTCACTCTTGAAACGCAAAGTCTTTGGACCAGTAGTACAAACACCAGTATGTGTAAAGCCTGTGGGATATAAGTGGGTTTTCATAAGAAAAAGTGATGAAAATAATGTGATCGTTCGCTACAAGGCACGCCTTGTAGCCCAGGGTTTTTCCCAAAGACCGAGGATTGATTACGAAGATACGTATTCCCCGGTCATGGATTCGATCACATTCCGATTTTTAATAAGCCTAACTTCTCTGGAAAGCCTAGAAATGCAGCTCATGAAGGTTGTGACTGCATATCTATATGGCGATATAGATAAAAATATCTATATGAGCCTTCCTGATGGGTTTAATCAACCCCCAGAGATGAAAGAGATACCTCGGGACGTATTCTCTGCAAGGCTACATAGATCATTGTATGGTCTAAAACAATCGGGCAAGATGTGGTATAACAGACTAAGTGATTTCTTTGCACAGCAAGGATTCACGAATAATGAAGTCTGCCCGTGTATCTTTATCAAAAGAACGGGAACATGATTCGTCATCATAGCAATATATGTAGATGACTTAAATCTCATAGGATCTCCTGCAGAGATCAATGAGATATCTGAAAGCCTAAAACATACTTTTGAAATGAAAGACCTAGGCAAAACAAAGTATTGTCTTGGCTTACAGATAGAACACCTAAGAGGTGGAATCCTATTACACCACTCCAATTATACAAAGAAACTTCTACGCAAGTTTCATATGGATAAATGTCATCCTTTAGGTACTCCTATGGTCGTAAGATCACTAGATGTACATAAGGACCCCTTCCGGCCACTAGAAGAGGGGGAGGAGATACTGGGTCCTGAAGTACCCTACATCAGTGCCATTGGAGCACTTCTATATCTGGCTAACTGTACGCGTCCCGATATAGCGTTTACAGTTAAATCTCCCAGCCAGACACAGTGCAACGCCCACAAAGCGTCACTGGAACGGAGTAAAGCATCTTCTGCGATACCTCCAGGGTTCAATTGATCTGGGACTTTACTACCAGAGAGGTGCCTGCCCCAAATTATTTGGTTATGCTGATGCAGGTTATCTCTCAGATCCGCACACGGCAAAATCCCAGACAGGTTTTGTTTTTACCTACGGAGGTACTGCTATCTCCTGGAGATCGGTAAAGCAAACCACAACAGCTACATCATCCAACCATTCGGAGCTCATTGCGATCCATGAAGCAAGCAGAGAGTGTTATTGGCTACGATCCGTCGTCCAACACATTCTTCAATCTACTGGCCTGAAGACAGGTGATTTGGAGCCTACCGTCCTGTTTGAAGACAACGCTGTGTGCATTGCTCTACTTCAAAAGGGCTACATCAAGGGCGACAGGACGAAGCACATATCTCCCAAGTTTTTCTGGACACATGAACTTAAGGAGGACAAGCAGATTGAAGTTCAGCAGATCCAGTCTTGCAACAACTTAACTGATCTTTTTACCAAATCTTTACCAAAATGTATTTTTGTAAAACTTGTAAAAGGAATCGGTATGAGACAACTGAAAGACCTACAAGCCTGAAGCTTGTACGGATGAGGGGGAGTAACCTGTGTGTTGCACTCTTTTCCCTTAAGCTGTTGGTTTTTCCCACTGGGTTTTCCGCAGCTAAGTTTTTAACGAGGCAAAACGATTACTCAGGATCCAGAAGTATCCACCCCACTTTTAGCCTTAAACACTAAGACCAAAGTAATGGATGGATAATGGGTAGTGTTGTGAGTGGTGGAGGCCTTTGGCCTCCCCACTATTATCCCCCCATTACGCCACCACTCTTAATGTGATGGCGATCTTTGGTATGCTAAAAGTCCATTGGAATACCATATGAAATTATAAATAAAGAACCATGACTATTGACAGTCATGGCCATGGTTACTTCTCCATATTATTTCAACAAAATTTAGTTATTTTTCAAAAAGTTTAGCGGAGCAAAATGGTATTCGCAAACTAACTCCCCACACAACAATAACAAAAAAAGCCAAAATAATAATTAAAATGAAAAATAAGTAAAACAAAAAACAAAAACCCTAGAGCAAGAGAAGAATTTGGGCGCGGCAATGGAAACGGGAGCGGTGGCCGGAGGAGGAGGAGGAGGAGGACCGGCTCCTTTCCTAATAAAGACATACGAGATGGTGGACGGTTCATCAACGGACGACATCGTATCGTGGAGCTCCACCAAGAACAGCTTCGTGGTGTGGAACCCTCCTGAGTTCGCCGCTAAGCTCCTCCCTACCTATTTCAAGCACAACAATTTCGCCAGCTTCATCCGCCAGCTCAACACCTATGTAATCACTTCCTTTTCCCCCTCATCGATTTCTCTATCGCTGCATTGTTTAATTCTAATTCTAACTCTTTGCAACAAAATAATAATAATTTCTAGGGATTTCGCAAGATAGATCCTGAACGATGGGAATTCTTGAACGAGGATTTCATCAAGGATCACACGCATTTACTTAAGAATATCCATCGCCGGAAGCCAATCCACAGCCACAGCCATCCCCCGGGGTCTTCCCTTCCCGATTCTTCCGAAAGGATGTCCCTCGAGGAGGAGATCGAAAGGCTGTCCCGCGAGAAGGTTGCGCTCGCCTCCGATCTCTGGCGATTCAAGCAGCAGCAGTCCGGTACCAAGATCCAGTTGGAGGATCTCCAGAGGAGATTGCTTGACATGGAGCAAAGGCAGGCCAAGATGCTTGCTTTCTTGGACAGGGCCCTCCGAAACCCCAAATTTGTGGAGAATCTCACCGAGATGGCAGGATCGGCAACGGATTTCTCTATGCTGCACAAGAAGAGGAGATTGCCGGCGGTCGATTATCCTTTGGAGATTGCTGACAACAACACCATCATTGGTGCTGGTGGTACCACCTCGAAGCCAGATGCTGCCCAAGTCTTTAATCAGGATTTCTGCGATAAGTTGAAGCTAGGCCTATGTCCTGCGGCAATATCAGATACCGACGATAATTGTTTGGTCCCTGCAAGCACGCAGAGCTCTGATGAAGTGGGAGGGAGTCCACCAAGTTTGGAGCAGAATATAAATGGGAATGGGGATGGAAATGGGAGATTGGGATGCGCCACTTTGGTGCCGGATACCATTGAGCATTCGGACCTGGCCACTTCGCTTTGCTCTAGAAAGAACTCTCTGTTTTCCGGATGGGTTGAGGAGGGGGATGGGCTGATCCCTTGCCACTTGAATCTTACACTTGCATCTTCATCCATGCATATAGACGAGAGCCCTTCTCTGTGTGCAAGCCAGAACTCAATACCCGATGAAACAATAGGAGATACTGATAGGGCAGTTACCCAGAACCAAAGTAGCACCAGCGGCGATGCAAATGGAAATGCAACTTCTTTGCACGATGCTGCACAAGCTACCAGTAACCAAGGGCCTCCGGCTGCTCCTGGAAGAGTGAATGATGTGTTCTGGGAGCAGTTCTTGACTGAACGGCCGGGCTCTTCAGACACCGAGGAGGCAAGTTCTAATTTGAGGACGGATCCTTATGACGACCCACACGGAGAGAGCATGCCGGGCGACGTAAGCATGAGGAAGAACAGAGAAGATATGGAGCAACTGTCCCTGTAAATTGCCAATGTGACAAAATGTAAGCTCTCCTAACCATTAGTCTTATGCCATGTACAATTATGACATGAATGTTTCATCTAGGTTGCCTAATATGATGTATGTTATCCCAACCTAAGTGAATTTGAAAAAAAAACATGTTTGTAGTTATCGTGCAAATAATAAACAGATGTAAGAATTTTTTGTTCTTACATCTCATCTCTAACCTTTTTCAAAGTTTGTTCGGTTAGAAAATGGATACCAGTAGATATCTCGGTGACTAATATAATTAGTGGTAATTGTTTTATTTAATCTTTTAATTTCTTTTTTTAATTATCTTAATGATTCCTTGGATATAAAATGGTTAAAGCTAATTGGTCATATCTTGAAGATAGATGGACGTGAACGCATGATTGTTCTATGTTTTTTTGACTTGTGTGTGGTATTTGAATATTGAAAATCATTTCTTCTCAGTTACATGCAATGTGTGGATTCTATGGTTAAATATATTCTGATTTGTTATACATCATGAAGCAAGATCCAACCTATTCTAGCTGCATGTTGCTCCAACCATTCCAACCAAATAGATTGATTGCAATAATTCTTACATTGCTAGTAGCCAGATGATGGTGTTGCTAACTTGCTATATAGCACTCATCGAAATGCTTGATTCTTTGTCAATGCCATAACTTGCTTTGAATTACCTTGATAATGCTATTTGTGGATCTTTCATTCGCAAGTATTGAAAACACAAACTTATATTGTGACTTTGACTTTATTCAAAATAATTAATTGTAGAATTCCACGTCCTTATACGATCTCACACTTGATAATTATTTTATTTTAATATTGGGAGATGATTTTCATTCAGTTACTTTGATTACTACTTAATGTCCATGTACTTCAAAACACTATATGCCTAGTTCCAACACTGCACGTCATCAAAAATGATGACAGTGGTGTATGGTGCGACGCTGGAGCATAACGAAGCTCCGAATGAAGATGTGAAATAGAAATGATCATGTGAGAGTGATGAGCCAACCATGATCGGGCTTGTGTTAGTTGCATCAAATCATTAATTGATCGCCTGTTATTGAGTAACTGATCGACGCGTGTTTTGGGCAAGCGTATAGGCCAATTTGGGAGACTGTTGAAGGGTCCGTTAAATTAGCAGGTATTGAAAACACAACTTTTTGAAATTATACGATGTATGGTCTCCTCTGTTTAAAAGGGCTCAAGGGCCCCGAAAGGGATTTAATCAATTCAGGTCTCACCTTTTGAAATTCTAGTCACTGTGTTTGTTCAAGCAGGTAGAGACTTGTTTGTATTGCGCCATCTAGAATTGACTTCCACCGTCCATGATATTTTATGGGCGACCTTTTTGTATTTTGTATTCTGCTAACCGCACAGATTTGGTTATTAGTGGCAAATTACGGGGGCATCTGTTATCCCCATTTCAAGGAAGATCGTGCCGCATTAAAGGAAAAGCCGTTACTATAAACGGGAAAAAGAAGAAATCATTATCCATAGATAGGCGAAGGAAGGACATAAAAAGTGTTCGCATTCCTGAGATACCAAGTACTATGTGCTTTGTCAACTTATCAATCTATTTTTCTACTAATATTTCTTTCTCCTAAAGCTCGGCGAGATAGTATCAAGTCGATCTTCCCTTAGTTCGATCCTGACTGCCATGTGCCTTCTTGAGCGCTGATTGACTTAAACATCGAAGGTGATATGGGTCGGAATCCAGATTTGATTCCCCTGACGATTGTCTGTGTTACAGATAGCTCGACGGACGACCCAGCAAGTAGCTTGAAGGCTCGTTCGTTACGACCTAGACTTAGCTCGAGTTTCATCTCATTAGCTCGAGCTTGGCTCCTCAGACTTGGATTCTACGTCAGCTCCATTTTACTGTTGCTAAATGTCATCTGTCAACAAGGACATTATGTGATGTTTAGCTATAAATGAAAATGAGCACTTTCGAGTTTTGTCCTTGCCTGGAGTGCGTATCTAAATTAGCAAGTACAGATCATGGGACCAGCGTGATTTGTCATTTGAGGATTCCGCAATAATCTATCTACATGCGTCTGATTTTTGGTGTGGTTATCATCCATGAGGTGTAGAGTATATTGGAAAAAAAATATCAAAAAAAATGTGGGAGGGCCTTGTCCGTGAGGGTACAGATGGTTTTCCTCTTGGCCACTTGACCCCGCATGACTCATCTAAATTATTTATTTCCTATATATATTTATAAACATAAATCAGATAGAAACCGAGTCAATTTGGTTTAACGGGTCAAACCGGCACCCAATCCAGATTTTATACGGATTGGCCTCGTTGACACGGATGCGACCTGACACGGCTAGCCTTTCAACCATGTCCGGTTCAATTTGGTTAGGTCAGGTTCATTTTGACACCCCCTACACTTACCAATCGCAACCAACCGATGCATTATGCATCCCGTATTCCCGTGACCGACTGTCACATGACGAAGGCAAAGGCACAGAGGCAGGAGCATGGCAACGAAGGAGAAGAAATTAATAAAAAGCACAAGAGATGGGCTCCATCCGTCCCCTTTTCTCATATATGCTCACGCGGCCATGATGGCAATAATATGAACAGCAACCCCCGCAATTACCTTTTTTTTTTCCCTGTGCCGCTCCTTTAATTTGTCCCACCGATTCAGTGGTCACTGGTCACTCACACTAAGGGAGGCAGGGAGTTGGTGAGACGACTGACATCGCATTATTAAGCCTTTTTCTTTCTTTCTTACCCAACTCTGTTAGGGGAAATAGAAAAAAGCTGTGAGGGTGAGATCTGAAACTTGAAAATCCAGGAAAGGGGTTTTTTTAATTATAGAGAGAGAGAGAGAGAGAGAGAGAGAGAGAGATGGGAAAGGGGTTGATGACTCCTAGTATTGCAGTGGTTCTCTTCATCATCTTCTTCAACACCAACCTCAGCTGCGGCAGCTGCGGCAACAGCAGCAGCAGCAGCAGCGAACATGTTCAGTATGGTGGAGGGGGGGATCAGGGGGAGGCAGCTGCAGGTGGGCAAAAAGTGGGAGAATGCCTGATATCAGTGGAAGCCGGGGAAAAGGAAGAAGTAGTGGAGATGGAAATGGGCGAAGAGAGGAGCAACAGGAGAGGTATGTGGGCCACGGCAGCAGCAGGGAAGAGGTACATAAGCTATGAGGCACTGAGGGGGGATATAGTGCCGTGCAATAGGCCGGGGATACCCTACTACAACTGCCATGCTCTTCCAAAAGCCAATCCTTATTCCAGGGGCTGCAGCGTCATCACCGGCTGCGCTCGCGGCGATTAAGCCTAACTAAAGCTTAATATGATCAATATCCCTTCGTTGCCTTTAATTAATCCCTCATCTTCCCCCTCCTTTTTCCTTTCCTTTTAGTAATCATGTTTCCCTTCCTTCCTCCACGATTTGCGTTATTGCTTGGTGTAACAGCAGGTGGTTATAATTTTGTAATTGTTATATGTAATATAATATGATGATGGGATGGGAATCACTGCTCTGCTCTGCATGTGACCCTCGTATTTATTACATGTCACTCAATTAGGAGTGCTGTGTATCAACCACTTATCATGGATCAGCACAGCTGGTTTGTGTCATGTGGGAATGCCAGGTTGGTAATGGTGATGGCCCATTCCAGGAGGACGAGCCATCGCAATTAACACTGTTAATCTACATGCAAGCGTATGCGTTACAGCTGTTCGAACATCCTCCAAATCAGTTGCGTGCTTCGTACGGTTGGTTTCTCTTGGCCCTGCCTTTAAAGTTCAGTGTCTGTTCTTTTGTAGGAAAGTATAATTGGGAAAGGTGAGAAAGTGTGGAATCTGATGAGAGAGAAATTGATGTGTAGTGTGTTCTTTTGTTAGAAAGTAGGTTGGATTGTGGAGTTGGAAAGTTGAGTTGGGTTCCACTCTGTGTAGTGTGTTCTTTTGGTTGAAGAAAGTTGGATTGGGAAAGTGGGATTGTGGAGTGTGGTGTTATTAGGTGAGTATAGGGATAATGTTACCCTGAAAAATTTAATTTGTAAAATAAAGCCAAGGCCTCTCATTTATTTGGTGAGAATATGGGAGGTGAACATAAGACTGTGGGACCCACATACATATGGGAATCCAGTGTATTCCTCGCTTCTTGCAGTGGATCCAAAACCCCCCTTAGGATTCCTATTATGCCCGCCACCTCAGCCTAGAATCCTACTTCAGAATTTTGCCGAAAGAACACAAAAAAAAAACAAGTTTGGGAATCCAGTGAATAGTCTTGGAATAGTGAGTGAATAGTGTTTTTCCCACTTTCTCACCCCAACAATCTGAGAAAAGAACATGCCCTTAAAGATGGTGAATCATACTTATATCAATTCCCATACCTTCCTAAAGTAAAGGTGGTGGATACACATGTTAAGCTTTAATTGCACAATGTTCCCCATATCTGCAATACATCACAAGCCTCCTTCAACACAATCTGTGTTGGCATTGGGTATACTCATGATGAGTTTAACTTGGAGGTAAATAACAATTATAGTATTATTAAATAGGTTATATAAAAAGTGAATTAGCCTTGGTGGATAATTGCAACTTACAGAAGTTCGGGGATCCCAATGAAAATTTGTTTTTTAAACTACACTTAACGTGAGAATTTTTTAAGGGAATTACTTAATTTATATCATCTCTCCCAACACAAACTGCAAGAAGAAAAGAAGCTCAAGAGTAATCTTGGCTAATTGGATTTCCTTCAGTGATTCTCAGTCCGATCCATGCACTCCTCTAATCCGCTGCAAAGTGATGTGTTCATCTCTCTGTCGATAATATGTAACATTGGTATCAGTTCGAGGGATTCATGTTAATTAATATTTCTGTTTTATGTTTGGATCGGATTGTTGAAGGGGACTCGGCGTCGCCCGCTACCGACCAGGGCTAGGGGTTCGGCCCCCTGAAGAGGCCAAACTCCATTCGTCGGAGTCATCTTACCTGCACATCCCTATGATTTTTTTCCGAACAACAGGGCACAGATCAATCATCGTTCGTCGGTCAGATCGATGCGGGACTCTGCCCTTACCGTCGCTTAGCCTTGGGGGTTCGATCGTTGCTGCCGTTTGTCGGTGATGGGGGATCCGCCCCTACCTACGCGCGGCTCCACCGTTCGTTGGTTAGGGGGTTCACTCGACCATGGAGCTTCGCCCATCGCCATGTGTCGTCATCTGCTGATTATCTTCAGCCTTAAGGCGTCGACCCTGTCCGATTGAACCGTTCACTTGGCCCTGGAGTTCGTTGGTCAGATGTGCACTTCATTGGTTGGAGAATTTGCCGACTGTAAGGTCCCTGACTATGGGGAAAATACTAGAAGTGGGGTTGAATAGTGTTTATGTAATTTAAAAAGATAGTTACACCAAATTAAATTCTTAACCAACAAATAATGCGGAATAAGAGTAAACCCCAAAATGAAACAATGCAAACGTAAGGATATTTCAAGGGTTCAGATTACCCAAGTCACTTCCCGACTTGTTCCCGGTAATCCTACGTCCCTTCAACCCGGGTAGAATCCTAACTTGAGGTTCCCTTAGAAACCCACTTGTAGAAATCCTACAAGTGAAATCGAAATACACTCGATTGATCTTGACTCCCACAACTTGGGAGAAAGCAAACCACTCTCACAACCCAAGAGTAAATCAAATAACGAAAGTTATGAAATATGAAATTAAGCAACACTTACAATCACATATGTCTTGAAGTAGAACTTGAAGGAGAAGTGTGTTGTGTGTTGAAAGACTCTCTTGGAAGAGAGGAAAGTCCTTTCTCTTGACTGCACCAAATGCCTAGAATATTTCTCTTTGGTTCTAGGTTGGAGAGCAAGAGATGAAAGATAGGAATTCTAGGGCTTTTGGATTTTGAGAGCTTTGATCATGAACAAATGAAAGCTTGAATGTTTGAGCAAAAGATAATCAAATGAGTCAACCTCTCAATGGAACAGTAGAGGCTTCTTTTATAGGTTTCTCAAACCCTTCAAGCTGAATCACCAAAAACTCCTTTGAAATCCGTGAAGAAAAACTCAACGGATAGAATATGCGCCCGCGACAGTCGACTGTTGAACAACTCACAGTCGACTGCTGCACAGTGACAGAGGGTAGGTGAGAATTCATAACGGTAACTTACCACGTGGACAGTCGACTGGTGAGGCATAGACAGTCGACTGTTAAACCAATAGGCTACTGTAAATCCTACTACAGACGACTGGCCGAAGGCTGGGTAAGTTGAGGAAATCTGAGAAAAGTCTGGAAATACAGGACAGGCGACTGATGAAGTGAAGACAGTTGACTGTAAATCCAACAGGCGACTGTAATTCCTTCTATAGGCGACTGTCACAAACCCTGACATTTTCCAGAGAGTTGAGTCTACAGAGAGGCTCATAGACAGACGACTGTCGAAGCATCGACAGTCGACTGTGCCATTGGACAGTCGATTGTAGATCCATCACGACTGGCATTAGAATCAGAAATATTCCAGAGAGCAAGTCTTGCAGAAGAATCATGGACAGGCGACTGTTCAAGCACGTACAGTCGACTGGTCCTTGGACAGACGACTGTAAATACAACATCAGTCGACTGGCCAGATCAAACGAACCGATCATGGGCAGATGATAGACATGCGACTGATATACAGATCACAGTCGACTGTCTTTTGGACAGGCGCCTGTGAAACGTACATCAGTCGCCTAAAAGAGTTTAAAGCAGAGAAGCCCAAAAATCAACTGTTTAGATATGTGCATAACATGCGACTGTAGAACAGAACACAATCGACTGTTTCTAGACAGGCGAATATATAACGTTCAGTAGTCGTCTATTGAGATCAAACATTGCACATTCTAGAGAAGAAGTGAATTGGAGTCAAAGAAGAATTGATCTAATGATTTCCTATGTCAGAAATGAAGATGAGTGTGTGTGTGCTCCATCAAAGTTCTACTTCTAAGCTACATACTAGAAGATAAAAAGAAGATTACAATGGAGAACTAACTCTTCTTTCCAAAGTATGAGCTTGAAGTCTTCTAGGAGCTTCAATTACCATCTTTGATCATCCAATCCATTGTTCTTGCTTCCATTGATCTTTGAGTGTCATCCATTGCTAATAGATCTTCATGATATGCTTAGGCAATGGATTAATTGCAAATAGGGGATTAGTCACAAGTATTTATGTTTGCTCTTCATTAACACCAAGTAGAGAGAAGTCCAATACTCAACATTCTCCCCCTTTTTGATGATGACAAACAAATATAAACAAAAAGATAAATAATTGTGCTTAAAGAAAACTTACTCCCCCCTACATAGATGCCAAACAAGTTAGTCATTAAAAATTTGGGGCATCTATAGATCAAATGAAGCATAAGGGTAAGAGAAGCATGAATGGAATGATTTTCTTGAATCCATGAAATCTAGGATTTTATAATCCATATTCATTATATCTTATCCCCCCTGAATCTAAGGCAACTTCAAACTTAGATTCAAGTGTAATTAGAATTTACTTAGCACATACATTATGAATCTGTTTATTTCTCTCCCCCTATGGCATTATCCAAAAGGTGGGAGGAAAATAACAACAACAATCGTGCTAAATAAGAAATAACAACAATTACAAGAGTCTAAAGATATACAAATCAAAAACTCATAAACCACATTATAAACTTAGTTGGCTAAAGGAATGGAAGTCCAATATCAACATTACAAGCCACATGATAAACAATACATCGCAAATCGCATCATATAAATGATATCGCATACAAGGAGACAGTTTCACACAAAGCATGCATAAAAGATAATGAGACAATGTGCGAAACAGAAATATTATATATATATATATATAAACCATAGGAATATGAGAGGCAGCTCCGATTTTCCAGGCGGCGACCAGCGACGAGGTGGGGGCTTCCCCGGCGATCAGCAATGTGTGGGCGTAGGAATATCTGGGAGGAGCTCGTGGAAGGGTCTGAGGGAATGTCAGCGAGGCGATTTGGGCGTGGGGGGATCTGGAGGCGGGGTTAAAGGCGGATCAGGGGCGATTGCGGATCACGGCGTTGGAGACTTCATCGGGGATTCTAGGTCGGATGCGGGGCAAAAAGATGGCCTGGGGGATTCCAATGGCGACAGAAACAATAAAGGAGATGCCACTTCTGCAGATGGCTGGGAATTTGTCAGAAGGAAGTCGAAACCTACTGTTGGGCGATTTGCTCGGAGAGAGATGGGAGTACCTCTCCCCGGCAGACATCATCATAAATTTGGAGGGGTATACCCAAACTGGGGAGCTCACAAGGATCCTGCAAAAATGCCTGATAAGGGTGCTCATAAGGTGCCTGTAAAAATGCCGATGAGACCTACTACTCAAATTAGAATTGATACTTCAGTTGCTAAACAATCTTGGTTGTAAGTCTGTACCAACAGACGCTCCTATGATGCTAGAATATCGATGAGTCTAATCCCACCAACGATCAGACCTGATGGGTCTGCCTGTGCAAGGGTTCCTGGGGAGCTGGTTCAAAAGGGTGCATATATTTGGAAAAATACCCTCGTAGGATATGTATTGGGTGACGTCCTTTCTATGGGCAAATTCTGGCTTGGGTAGAGAGGTTATGGAAGCTGAAGAAAAGAATTCAAATGTATAGCAAAGAGAATGGATTCTTTTACTTCCGATTTGAATCACCTGAGGAGTGTGAGAGAATACTTCAAGGGGGGCCTTGGCTTTTTGATGGCCGGCTAGTGGTGCTTAAAAGATGGAATATGAAGCTTAGTCATGATAGGGACATCCTAACCTCTGTGCCTATGTGTGTACAGTTACATGGAGTCCCTCTATACCTATGGAACCTGGAGGCCCTCAATATCATCGCTTCAGTCATTGGGTCGCCTTTGTGCCTAGATCGAGCTACTGCAAAAATGGAGAGAATCACATATGCTCGGTGTTTGGTTGAGGTGGATGCGAAGCTCCCACTGCCAAAATCGGTGGTTGTAGAACTGGATGATGGAATCACATTATCCATTGACACCAAATTCGAAGGAGAACCCCCACGGTGTAGCAAATGTATTTGCTTTGGTCATACCGATAGACAGTGCCCATCTCTTGAAAATCTCCCTTCATTCCAAATTAATGTGGCCAATGGAGACAAAGGGGCGGCAAATGTTTCTAATAATGAAGGGAATCAGGAAGAAGCTCTGGATTCTCATGTTGTAGCTGATTCAATCTTAGAATCTTGTGTGGAGGTGCTGGAGAACTCAGGTACTTCGACTGACCCACAGACCATATCTGTCGAACCTTGTGCAGCTCAATTACCTACTGAAGATCCGGCGGGTGATGCTATACCATTGGCTAATGCACTAGATCCCGTGGCTGTGGTATTGGTTGGTGATCTCGGGCCAACGGAATATGCATCATTATTGGATGCAGGTGCCCAACTGCTCATGCTCACAAGCTGGTATTCGGCATTCAGGACCCCCCTCAAACCTTAGTAAAGGATGGCAGTGAGATTCCTGCGGGTGAAATGAAGGGACATGCTGTTAGTTCCAACGGGGTGGCGGAAGTTAAGACACATGTTCCTGCAAACATCAGTCATATTGTGATGCCGTCTCTGCTTGATAAAAATCTGGAAGATGATATTGATAAAGTTCCAAAAGAACTGGTCATAGACAACCCAGAATGGGAAGCCGAAGTGGAAGACCTCATAAGCCATGATACAAACACATTGGCCGTGAAGAAGCCAGGTTGCCCGACACTGATTAACACTAGGAAGAGCAGTCGTTTGCAGGAGAGCTCCATGGTGCGCAATTCTCACACCCGCAAATGACTATATTGTTCTGGAATACTAGAGGTATGAATAACTCTTTTAGGAAGAGGGATCTTTGTGATATTACTAACAAAATAAAACCTACTGTGATGATTCTTTTGGAGACCAAGCTTAAGTCTGTGGTGGGCAAAAATAACCCAACTATCCCCAAAAATTGGGCATCTCTGGACAATTTTATGCATGCTGCTGGTGGGCGTGTTCTAATTGGATTTAACACTGATGTTTGGAAATCCTCTATTATCTCGAGCTCTTGTCAACACATTACAGCAAGGTTTGCAAATACTGGGGGTTTTTCGTGTGGTATCACAGGGATATATGCAAGAAACACTATGGCTGGAAGGAAGGAGATGTGGCAAAATTTGGAGAATGATTATCTTCAGGTTGGGAGGGTGCCTTGGCTTGTAGGAGGTGATTTCAACAGTGTCCTTTTCACCGGGGATAAAGTGGGAGGAAGGTGTCTGGAAGAGAAAATGGTGATGGAATACAATGATTGCATCAAGAAATGTTCGTTGCAGGAACTGAAAAGCACGAGTGGGAAACTTAATTGGTGCAACAACAGGGTGGGCAAGGACGGCATTTCCGCACAGCTGGACTGTGTGTTTTGCAATGCAGAGTGGATTAATATGCTCTCGGATTCTTACTGTGAGTATATGGATTCTTTTACTAGCGACCATCGGCCTATGGCAGTATTTCTACATCCTCAGGTACAATCTGATGCAAAGCCTTTTAACTTCTTTAATTATTGGGTCAAATGCCCTGGTTTTCATGAATTAGTGGAGGCTAGTTGGACTGAATTTGTTGAAGGCACACCCATGTTTTGTCTCACTCAAAAGCTGAAGAGATTGAAACCCCTTCTTCGTAAATGGGCTGGAGATCATAATGCATCAAACAATGTGCGCATATTGCGCAACAGGTTGGAAGATTGCCGCAATAATCCGGATATCCATCTTGATATTCCACTACAAAGTAAATTACAGAGTATTATCAAGGATCTATCTGAGGCTATGAAGTTGGAGGAGGATATGTATCGTCAAAAAAGTCGTCAAGAATGGCTTACCTTGGGTGACAGGAACACCAAATTCTTTTATGGTGCCATGAAATCAAGAGATACCCATAACAATCTTAGGCATTTGGTGGATAGCAGTGGCCAACAGAACAGATCTTATGATGTCCTCAAACATGATGCACCAAAATTCTTTGAAAAATTATACAACCAGACTCATTACAGATGTACCTTCCCGAGATTGGTTACTAAGAAAATCTTAACTGACGGGGGTGCTACATGGCTATGCAAGGAGTTCTCTGATGATGAAATCAAGTCTGCTGTCTTCCAGATTGGGGCTGAGAAAGCGCCGGGACCAGATGGGTATAATGGTTTATTTTTTTCAGAATAACTGGTATCTGGTGGGAGGAGATGTAATAAATGCAGTTAAATCTTTCTTCAAGTCTGGCAAACTACTACGACAGGTAAATCACACTTTCCTCACTCTTGTCCATAAGAATTCAAATGCTACTACTCTTGGTGATTACATGCCGATTGCCTGCTGTAATGTTATATATAAGATCATCAGCAAATTGCTATGCAATAGAATCAAGGTCGTCATCCATGACCTCATCTCTCCAAATCAAGCTGCATTTCTAAAAGGGCGACTACTTTCTGATTGTACACTTATTGCACATGAGCAAATCAGGGATTTCAGTATTCCGATGGGGAGCAGATGCTGTTTGAAATTGGATATTAGAAAAGCCTTTGACAGTGTGAATCGGGAGTTCATCTATTACCTATTGCACCAAATGGGGTTCCCCAAAAAATTTATTTGCTGATCAAAGAGTGCATATCAACGCCTACATTCTCAGTAATGGTTAACGGTACTCCAGTGGGATTCTTCGAAGGCAATAGAGGTCTACGGCAAGGGGATCCTATATCCCCCTATTTATTTGTTATGGTCATGGAGACTTTTTCACTTTTGATTGCAAAGGCAATTAATAGGCATTCTATTCAACCTATGAGGCGCACAGGTGCTATCTCCCATCTCATGTTTGCTGATGACCTTCTGATATTCTGCCGTGCAAATATTAAATCTTTTATGGGTCTTAAAAACCTACTTCTTGAGTTTAGTGATTATACTGGACTTCAAGTCAACTGGGATAAAAGTGCTGTACTATTCAGCAAGGGAGTGGTGGACAAAAGTGGGCTAGCAGACTTCTTGGGAATTAAGATTGCTACTACTATTACTACTTATTTGGGGCTACCTCTCTCCTCAAAGTATCCAAAAACACAAAATTTCAACAGGCTAGTTGATAAATGCAAAAAGAGAATGATGGGGTGGGCATCTTCTATGCTATCTATTTCAGGGCGTATTGAACTGGTCAAGACTGTTATCTACAGCATGGTGGCTTTTTGGATGCAAGCCTTCCACATTCCTTCCAAAGTCCTGCGAACTATAACTTCGGCTTGTAGGCGATTCATTTGGGGTAATTCTATAGCTTGGTCCTGGGATGAGATTTGCTAACCAAAACATGAAGGAGGAGTTGGCATTCGTAAACTGGAAGACCTTAACACTGCGGCAGGAGTTAGGCTCATCTGGAGGTTCTTACAATCGGAAGGGATTTGGGCAACTAAGATGGGGGAGGATTACACTTCGGCTAATTCATTCTTTAGTGCAGAAGGAAGGGTGTCGCAGTCAGGAAGTTGGAAGCGCATGCTTAAATGCCGAGATAAAGCCCAAAAGCTAATTAAAAGACGTGTTAGAGATGGAAGATCAACATTATTTTGGGTTGATAACTGGCTGGAATGTGGACCACTCAAAGACTCATTTGATATTCCGGAAGGTGAGGCGAGGAATAGCGTGCGAGACTATTGGGGGCCGGCGGGCTGGAAATTTGCCGAAATACCTGTACAAATCCGGCCAATGCTGCGAAATTTCACTCTAAGGGGAGGAGCCGATGATTGGGTCTGGGCGGGTGGTGGAGGATTCCAGTTCAAGCAAGCTTGGGATGGGGTTAGGAGTCCAGGTAACCTCTTCCCTTACTTCAAATTAATTTGGTTCGACAAGTATGTTCCAAAGATGTCTCTTACTCTCCTAAGGGCATTTAAGGGGAAATTGTTGTCCAAGGAATTGATGAGTAAATGGGGCACCAATATATCTACAAATTGCGTTCTTTGTGAAGACAACAAACTGGAAACTGGTGGCCATTTGTTCTTTGAATGCGATTATTCCAAATACATCCTACGTCGTGCAATGTTAAAGCTGAACATCAAGGATCAGATTTGTTCTACTCTGGAGGGTGTGGGGGATTATTATCTATTACACTTTCAGGGGAAAACAATATTGAGCATACTTGCAAAAACCGTGCTTGTTGCTGCTGTTTGGCATATTTGGCGTGAAAGGAATATGAGAATTTTTGATGGGGTAAGTAAGAGTAAAACTAATCTATTTGAAGAGATTGCGGCAGATATCAGAGTTGCACTGGGTGACCTTGAGCCTTCAAGTGAAGAAGAGACTGTAGCTCTAGCCAGATGGGAATTCAGAGACAAAGGATAATTCCTCCTTGTTTTTTCGAGCCTTATTATTGGGGTGTAAAGATTAAAAATGTATAGTATATTGTTTAGGATGGGGTAGTGGAGAGTGACGGCGCTTGTGCCCTATCCTCTCTCTATTGGAACCTCATGCCTATTAGATGTAATTTCTGTATATAATGGAGAATCAAGCTAACCTTTCATATATCTCATATGAGATATATGGGGGTGCGCTGACAGCACAGGCGTTTCCTGTGCTTGCGGGTTGTTTTTGCAAAAATGAGGCGCTTTAATGCGCTGCTGACGGAAAAGTCTCCCACGTGGGATAGGGCTGAGAAAGAAATTAATTGGCTGACTTGATTCTCGCGCTCTCCTCTCTCAAGCTTCAGCTTCGCCCTCCTCCCTCGATCATCTCCACGTCGAATCCATGGCCGCTCTTCACGCCGGAAGCTCAATCGCTCACAAATTTTAGCCTCTCTTCATCTTCTCAGCTTCCTCGTGGCATCCCAGCCCTAGCTCCGCCCCTCTCCCAGCCCTAGCTCCATCGATCCGGCGTGGAGATTTTGCAGGTAAAAAATTGTTTTTTTCTTTAATTTACTTGAATTTCCCTCGTTTCCCCTCATCATTTGCTCGTCTACAGGCTCTCCTTCACCATCCTCTTTCCCAGGCAACAACGTATCCACGATCCCAGCCCTAGCCCGCCCCTCAGCCGTGCCCTTGCTCTCCCCTCTGCCGTGGCCCTCAGTCGTGCCCTATCTGGGTATATCCTGTGGTTTATTTGGGCTTTGAGTGCATTCTTTGGCTTTTGCTTGCATTATTCGGATTTGTTGATATGTTACAACTTGTAGTTGCTTACAAACTACTTTGACAATTGAGTATGGCTCTTGTTGCATGTAAAAATTGGTGTTTTCCCCTTTGAATGGTCCTCATTTCCCCTCAGCAAATGATATGTGGTTGGACTTGGATTGCACTGTCCAACTACAACAATCCATACGTATTTTGAACAGCACATAGTTTGAAGTCACGCCAACATGTTGTAAGTCTAAATGTGGCAAATGGGGATAAGATATTTTTGCATTTACATATTTCTACGTTTGTCCGTAACCTTATTATTTTTTGGGGAATTTGGGGTATGATCCCTTGAATGATGCTAATCTTGGTAACCTACTCATGAGCTATGAAACAGAATATTTATGTTGGATCTAGATCTGCTAATTTAGCTATTAAATTTTGACTCATTTAGTTTTTATATAAAATGGATTAAAGGGTTAGGTGGTAGTGATTCTCATGTGATATAACCAGCTTGGATTTGGGTTATCTAATTATCGTGAGGTTTAATTGCTGAAGAACAGTTGAATATTAATTGGGTTATCTAATTACATGATGGGATGATGTGTATATGCATGACACCTCTTTTTGTTATATGAATCATGTCTTACCTTTGTATCAATGCAGTTTTAATAGTGTAGTATGAACAAATATATGTGGGAATGATGATAAAGTTTATTAATGCAGAATGGATGTACCGGCAATTGATAATCCTAATTTGTGTGCTGACGGTGCTAATGATATGACATTGGACTTGGAGATAGATCCATTACAGGTGGAAGAAAATAGTCCAACTCATAGAAATGACACCAATAATTCCAGTGCTTCTTCGAAGCCATATGTTGGAATGAAATTTGGGCGCCACGAAGAAGCATACGACTTCTATAATGCGTATGCATTAATGGTTGGGTTTGGTATTAGAAGAAGC
Organism: Scilla litardierei; assembly: GCA_030789695.1. Taxonomy (NCBI): domain Eukaryota; kingdom Viridiplantae; phylum Streptophyta; class Magnoliopsida; order Asparagales; family Asparagaceae; genus Scilla; species Scilla litardierei. The sequence goes on along the minus strand of CM061135.1, from coordinate 126,863,805 downwards.
ACTACTAATTATGGTCGCGATGGAGTAGTGCAAGATAAAAAATTTGTTTGCAGTAAGGAGGGACACAAAACACTCAGGGATAAAAGGGAAGTGGGGAAGATGGTTAACCGGAGACGAGAAACAAGAGTCGGATGCATGGCGCTTATGAAGATAAAATTATGTCCGGACAACACATGGGTTGTTGTCGCCTTTGTTGAAGCACATACAAACCATGAGATGATTAGTCCAAACAAGTCAAAGATGCATAGATCGCAACAGCAGTACCATAGAACAAAAAGAGTTAAGAATCTTATTGATAGTATGACCGGAGAAGGTGTCGCCCCATCGGTTATAACTCGCGTCATAAATGCGACGAGTGGAAGTCATGATGAAGCAGTTACAACACAACAATGTATTGATCATATTAGAATTAATAGAAAGAATAACATTGGACATGAGTGTGTGGCGATTATTCAACACTTTGTCAGTAAAGGATCTAATGACCCAGAGTTTTATTTTGCAATGGAGGTTGATCGCACAGGAAAATTGAGAAGTGTATTTTGGGCCGATGGCAGAGCAAGGGCAGCTTATTTGAAATTCAGTGATGTGGTGGTTTTTGATGTGACTTATAGACCAAATAGGTTTAATCTACCATTTGCTCCATTTACCGGTGTTAACCATCTTAGGCAATCCACATTGTTTGGCTGTGCATTATTGGCCGATGATCAGGAAGACACATTTGTATGGTTGTTCCAAGAATGGTTGAAGTGTATGCATGGAGTGGAGCCCGGCGCCATAATAACTGATCAAGATCGTGCCATATGTAATGCCATTCATATTGTTCTGCCAAACACTCAACATCGTTACTGTTATTGGCATCTACAAAAGCATATACCGGATCACTTGGCTAGCTTATGTTCGCTTCATGGAGATGAATTTCAGGAATATTATAATATGTGGTATTATAGCGATACCATAGAGCAAAGCAACATAAAGTGGGTTGAGTTGAAGGAAAAATTTAAGATGAATGAGAACGATGAGGGTTGGTTGCAAACAAAGTATATATATCGAGATCATTGGGTCCCTTGTTACTTAAAGGACATATTCTTTGCGGGGATGAGTTCAAGTCAAAGAAGTGAGTCAATTAACGCTTTCTTTGATTCATTCGTTCATTCCAACACACAATTGCAGGAATTTGTGTCACAATATGATAAAGCTATAGACCATCGGCGGGCAAGTGAGGCTCATGAGGACTTTATAACTCTCAATTCAAAACCGCATATGCACTTATTCCACCCAATTGAGGAAGAAGCCGGTGAGTACTTTACAAGACGGATATTTGATTTGTTTCAATTACAATTGAAAAAGTGTGGAATTCTTTTTCGAGAGGAGATGAGACAACCGGGAAATACTGTTTTGTACAAGGTTGGGAAACGGTCAACGGAGAAAAACAAGTGGAAATCAGTTGTATACGACCTCAACGTCGAACCTCAATTGACTTGCAGTTGTAAAATGTTTGAGACAAGTGGGATATTGTGCAAGCACATATTATATATCATGCAACATCTTCAGATGGAGAGCATACCAAGTTATTTCATCCTACATCGATGGACCATTCATGCGCGGCATCGTAATATTGGAGTTGATAATATCGTGATGGGTAATAGTGTAGAGCAAGTTAATTTATTGCAATCGTGGGCCTTAAGAGCAAAGTTTAATAATGCACTCGAAAGGTCATTCAAGTCGACTGATCGTATGAGACATTTGGATGTTGTGTTGGAGGAATTTATGGAAGAAGATGATGAATTTGGCCAAAGTGGGGGTACATGGAATTGAAACCACCGCTCAAGCCAGAACTCAAGCAGGAAGCTCCCATATAGTTGATCATATTCCACAGATTTCTATCTGTGATCCGGTAGGACCTGCGAGGACTATAGGCCGGCCACGGGGTGCAAGTCGATTCAAATCAAGTTTGGAGATAGCTCAAGAGAAAAAGGACAAACAAAAGCGCGTGTGTGGAAGATGCGGACAACTTGGGCATTACAGATCAACATGCACAAATCCACCTTCCAATATTGCCACAAACATTGAGGTATATCAAATTTTTATGTTACAATCATACTTTCATAGGGTTAACTCACTTTGGCTAAAATTTACATTTTTGGTTTTGCAGAGATGATAATTCTCAAACTGAAAATATGAACTTCACGATGAAAATATGAAGACAAATCATACTGGAAGTTTTTTGTAATAGTAAGGGCATGTCTTTCACTCACCCACACACTTTTGTTTGGCAGTGCAGATGTATTGCCATGATGTATAGTGCATGGCTGCAGTTTTGATTCTCTGTCACACTCACCTTTTATTATACACTTCTCTTTTGTTTGCATTGCAGAGATATAGTGCAAGCCATCAGTTTATTTTATACAGTGCAGCTAATATTTCCCATTGTCTCTACTGAACCATCACACATATGCATCAAAAGTCTCATATAATTGATAGCAAAATTTGATGACTTATGCTACATATGAGGCTTGATGGCTACATATTCTAATGTGTTAAATTCCATCCCAGGTTTAGATTTCAGTTTCACTCCTTGAAGCGTTCTTCAGGTTTTTTTGTATCATAAATTGCATACATGTCCCTATTTCTCTTTTGTTTGGCAATGCAGGTGTATATGATGTGCACTCAGAGGGTTTGAAGTTACCGCGCTAGTTCATATATATATATATATATATATATATATATATATATATATATATATATATATATATATATATATATATATATATATATATATATATATATATATATATATATATATATATATATATATATATATATATATATATATTGCGGCGATGATGATTTGCCCTTCATAACGGGTCCTATGTGATGGCGAGGCAACTAGGGGTAAGCAAGTATTTGCTGGCAACAGTTGCATCCAGTTACAATTTGGATTCCTAGCTGAAAATTTATATGTTAATGTGGATGAGGCAAGGGCATGTCTGAGCCATTGAAACATACATACACTTCATGTTATTGCATGGCAGGTAAGATTTGCATTGCGTAGTTAGTTAATTTTTTCTGCCACTCTCACACTCACTCAGTCTTTCCCTCTTTTGCAGATAACTCCCGACAGCACTTGAATTCCATGTGCTGAAAGCACACCTCCATATATCTCATATATATATATATATATTTCTCTCCCTATCTCTCTCATTTGGTTGGCAATGCACATGTACATTGCATGGCTGCAATTTTGATTCAAGTACAGTTCCACTCCTTAAAGCATGAGGCGATGATGATTTGCCCTTCATAACGAGTCCTATGTGATGGCGAGGCAACTAGGGGTAAGCAAGTATTTGTTGGCAACAGTTGCAGCCAATTACATGAGGAAAGGGCATGTCTGAGCCATTTGGCCATACAACATCTTTCCGATTATAACAAAGGGGGTTTTGACATGCAATATAGATGACTGAATTTTTATCAGGATCGACTTCTAACATGTTTTTATCAGGAGCCATTGCACCACCATATGTTATCACGGCATGCTCCATACCTTGCAGCTCAAGTAGCAGGTCAAGGTAATGCATTTTTGGATATCTATTAACCTCTCAGTTAAAATTTTGTTAAAGTAGAATGTTCAAGTAGCAGCTCAAGTAGAATGTTCAGTTAAAATTGATATGTTTTTGTTTATGCGTATACAGGTGGTTATGATGCGCAATACTCGTTCAATTTTGTTAAGTTTCTGCCATACTCGTTCAATATACGTGGAGTATCGGACCAGAAAGGAGTATCTGTCAGCAGACATTCCAAGTCTGCAGATTCAATCTCAAGTCTGCACTGTTGATGATCTATGTAAATAGTACAAGATTTGTTTCGGCAACCTGCTGCTTTCAAGGTCCATGGCTGTTTTGGACCACCCAAAATTCTGGATACTAGCAACAAGTTTTGTGTGTGGGGTCTTTGAGATCTACATCAGCATAAACATAATCCTAACTGGGGACCTTTGTCAGTTTTTTTGTAAGCTCAATAGGTTAAGATATCTTATCTGTAATGCGTTTCTGGGATGCTTGAAAGTGAAGAGCCAAAGAAATTGAGTCATGGCCTATATTTTTCATTTTTGTTGATAATTGTAAGTGAATTTAAATGTTTGTTGCAATATGAATATGAATGTATGTATCTCATCCAGAATTTAAATGATTTATAGCAATGGACGTGAGCTTTGTGAAATAATTTTGCGTTGTGAAATAATTTTGATGAGATTCGGCAATGTAAAGCAGTAGAATGCCAGGAGCCATACTGTAATGTATTTGTGGACCTCTATACTGCTCATTAGAACTATCCTTTGTGAGCTTATTGTCTATGTATCTGTAGGAAATTCTTTCCCTTATTGGAGACTCTGTAAGCAAGCTTAATGGTCTTTCTTTGTAAAAATATGCATCTCTTTCACTGTCACTTCTATTAGCAGAGTTGGCTCCTTCCATAGGGTCACTGAAGCAAGAAAGTCGGTTTTGCTGCTGCCTTTGTGAGCTCACATCCATATATGTGTGATATCATGGTTCACAAGCCTTCTAAGCCTGGACAAGGAGCTGACATGAGAGAACCCTGACATGAGAGAGCCCACATCCACCTATGTTTGATTGGTCGCCCTGATAGTTCTCCTCTCAAACGGGTTGGAGTTGTCCATTTGTTTGATTCAGATTGTGAAAGGAATTGGGTTTTATCACCAACCTGTTTGGTACTATCCCATTCCCAAAATTTGCATACACCACTTGCAAAGAATGTGATCTGTGTAGGTCCTGCTACCATAACTACAAATTCATCATCGGTATGCAATCCAGCAATACAGAAGTTTCACAAACATGGATACAAAATACAAAAGTTTCACAAACATGGATACCAAATACAGAAGTTTCACAATGCATGGCTACAGTGAAATAATAAAACATAGAACTCAACATCACTTGATTTTGCATGATAACATTGTCAAACTAAACTAAAATTTGCTTGAATATAAGAAATGAAAGAAGCTAGACAACCCAAATTTTATTACGCACCCAAACCAACTTTCATTCATTGATTCATTTTTTCCATACATAACACCCATAAAACAGAACATACATTACACATACACTGAACAATCATATTAAGCTATGCCTTATGAAAATAAGTTTTAACTATTAAACAACCTACAACAAATATTACAACATTGATTCCCACCAGGCAAGTGAAACATCCACAAATGAACGAATCATTGAACCATGGACGTACTGAAGACTCTGCCACATGGAATCTGCCATCAAAGAAATCATTTTCGGTCCCACGATGACGTGAAGACTCTGCCAGATGGACCATATCAGTTATGGGTCTTTGACGGTGCACCAATGGACGAACTGGATTGCTTTGGGCTTGCCAATACGCCACAGCAGCTTCATATGTTGTGAAACCCTTGTATATTGCATTGAGAAATCGATGAACTTGGGCCTTGCATTCTTCCCAAGTTTCATACAACCCGCATTGCCTTCCACTTATCACAACATAATATGATTTCGCCATAAATATCTACAAAATTCAAATACTTTATTTATGATAATCTTCATTATACGCAAATGGAAGTAATAATCATAATTTTTATGCAAATGTTCAGGGGTGAATTCATGTTGTGCAAATTAATTTTTTATGGAAATACCTGCATTGCCTTCCAATCATACTTCTCTCCGCTCAACATTTGCCTATGATTGGAAGGCAATGCGGGTTTCCCTGGAAATTTCCAAGAACTACCTTGTGCTTAGCTAAGGCTAGTTGCATGGAGAACTGCTTCACATATGTAAAATCCATTAAAGCATCACATTAATATAGCATGTTGTAAACTTGCCTGCTACTACATCATGTTGTAAACTCAATTCCATATATGCAGAAGTAAAAATTAACTAAAACAATGTAGCATACAGTATGCATGTGTAATCAAAAACATGTTGCATACTATGTAACCATAATCAGCAAGCAGCTCAATACCGAAATCAACTGACCCTTAGAGAAACAAATATAAACTAATAACAAGTGAATTTGAGGGGTTTTTATCCGGTATAAGAGAAATGAAACTGATTAAGTCCTCTAATTCCACATTAATTCCACATTTATTACACATTCCAAAACTGCATAAAGAAACAAACAGATGATGGTAGAAAAATGAATGATCTCTACCAAAAATAAATTATGGAGCTTAGCATCAAAATAATTTATGCACAAGCTAGGTCACGGCTGAGGGGGGAGCATGCCAAAGAATGCACTCAAAAGCCAAAGAATGCACTCAAATCTCAAATCCCAAATCCCAAATCCCAGATATGGCACGGCTGAGGGCCACGGCAGAGGGGAGAGCAAGGGCACGGCTGAGGGGCGGGCTAGGGCTGGGATCGTGGATACGTTGTTGCCTGGGAAAGAGGATGGTAAAGGAGAGCCTGTAGACGAGCAAATGATGAGGGGAAACGAGGGAAATTCAAGTAAATTAAAGAAAAAAACAATTTTTTACCTGCAAAATCTCCACGCCGGATCGATGGAGCTAGGGCTGGGAGAGGGGCGGAGCTAGGGCTGGGATGCACGAGGAAGCTGAGAAGATGAAGAGAGGCTAAAATTTGTGAGCGATTGAGCTTCCGGCGTGAAGAGCGGCCATGGATTCGGCATGGAGATGATCGAGGGAGGAGGGCGAAGCTGAAGCTTGAGAGAGGAGAGCACGAGAATCAAGTCAGCCAATTAATTTCTTTCTCAGCCCTATCCCACGTGGGAGACTTTTCCGTCCACAGCGCATTAAAGCGCCTCATTTTTGCAAATATAACCCGCAAGCACAGGAAACGCATGTGCTGTCAGCGCACCCCCATATATATATATATATATATATATATATATATATATATATATATATATATATATATATATATATATCTATATCTATATCTATATCTATTCTATAAAACATGAAGATTTTGAATTTTGTCCCAGTAGGACAAGCTGACTAGGATAAGGGGGGTGGTGACTAGGACATATGGGGCTGACTAGGATGTTGTTTATGTTGGGGGGAAATTTGAATCCCATGTTTATCTCACGTTGCTGGTGTTGAAGGAGAGAATTTTGGAGGGAATTGTTTGTGGGGGGAAATTTTTTTGGAGAGAAAGTTTTGAATCACATCTGCAATTCAGATGTTGCATTGGGTTTCCCATTAGCAATTAAGATGAATCCATCTGCAATTAAAAATTTGAATCACATCTGCACTTGGACGAGGGCACCTCGTGTCAAAAGATCAGGAAGGCATTCCGGTGTCGAAGATCAGGAAGTTAGAGCTCATTGTGTCGCATCTGCAAGTTGGAGCTCCCCGTGTTGAAGATCAAGAAGGCATTCAGATTCGCTCGCGCGATGCTCAAGGACATGTCGAAGCTTGACAGCAAGCATTTTGCTCTTGCTCTCAAAAAGGTATTATTTTTTAATTAGTTTCATTTTGTTTTTAAACATTTTTCCCCTTTGGGTTGCTGCTTTCGTGCTGTATTATAAATTTAACACGGAAATTAGTATCGCCCAAGGCCTTTTTAATTAGTTTCATTCAGATGTTGCAATGTTTTTTTAATTTTTTAAATAGTATTAGATCGGTCTTCAAGATGCATGGAAATTAGGGTTCATAGGACTCTTATTAGAAGGAATCATTTCCAAAAAACTGTTATGAAGAACAAATCAGTTCCAAAAAAACATGACATGGCTAATTTATTTGTTTGAATCAACAACCTTGCAAAAACTGAGGGTAATTTATTTGTTTTTGCAAGGTTGACATAATAAATAAATTGCAAGGTTGACATAGCTAACAACCTTGCAAAAACCTAACATAGCTAACAACGTTGCTAAAACAATTAAATTATGGGACTGTTTGAATCAGGTTTTTGCAAAATAAAAAAATCAGTTTGATTCAAGGTTTTTGCAATGTTTTTGTAATGCTTGACATAAGAAAAAAATCAGCTAAATTAAAAAACCTTGCAAAAACCTTGACATAAAAAAAGTAACCTTGACAGGTTGATTCAAATTATTGGTACAAATAAAAAAACCTTGCCAAATAAAAAAAATTGTATGGTTTTTGAAGAACAAATCAGTTCCAAAATAGCTGATATGAAGTGTTAATATTTGTTTTGCAAGGTTTTGCAAGGTTGAATTTATTCTGTCAAACATTAGCTATGCAAGGTTTTTTTTATTTTGCAAATTTGTATTATGTCAAAAACCTTGCAAAATCAGCAATGTTATTTAATATCAGTTCCAAAAAAACTATTATGAAGAACAAATCAGTTCCAAAAAACTGATATGAAGTGATTCGGTGTTTGACTGTAGTTTATTTGGAACTGATTTGGAACTGATATGAAGTGATTCTGTGTGAAGTGATTCTGTGTTATGAAGAGCAAACCGGTCAAGGGATTTGGAAGGTTGATTCAAGGTTTGCTCTTCATAACTGATATGAAGTGATTCTGCATTATGAAGAACAACCTTCAAGGTTTTTGCAAGGTTGATTCAAGGTTTGTTCTTCATAACCCTGAATCACAAATCTGATTTGGAACTGATTTGGAACTGATTTGCAACTAAATTGTAATGTCCCTTGACATGTTTATTTTGCAAGGTTTTTGACATAATAAATTCAAGCATTACATAACATAGCTAATTTTTTTATGTCAGATTGATTCAAGGTTTTTGCAAGGTTTTTGTAATGCTTGACAAAAACCTTGCAAAATAAAAAAATCAGGTTGATTCAATCTTGCAAAAACATTGCAAAAACCTAACATAGCTAACATAGAAAACATAGCAAACAATGTTTTTTATTTTTTGTTTGAATCAACTGTTTGAATCAACTGTTATTAATATCAGTTCCAAAAAACTGTTATGAAGAACAAATCAATTCCAAAAAAACTGATATGAAGTGAATCTGTGTTTGACTGTAATTTATTTGTTCCATGTGAGGAACTTGAGCAAAGAGGAGTTTGTTCACATCCTTTGATGGCAAATCACTGGGTTTTCAAGGGATAGCTCGAAATACTAAGGGGTGACTCTCCACAAGCTCAAAATACTAATCGATTGCAGATTTTCCATTGTTTGCTATTGTTTGCAAGATCAATCTCTATCTAAACCCGAGCTGAACTCCTTCAAGCTGCAGCATCGCAACAAAATCACACAAGCTCCTTCAAGCTTCATGAATCGATGCCTCCTTCAAGTTGCAGCTCCTTCAAGCGGCAACCTACAAAAATGGACGGATGAATCTTTGCCTTTCCCGTCTGATGATAGGTAAAAGAGGATTCTTTGGATCTGAGAGAACTTTCAGTTTATTTTTTTGAATCTCTCTTTTTTTAAGTTTTTACCTAAAACTGAATTTTTAAGAGGATGCCATAGCAGATGCAGGGGAATGAGATTCAATTTTAAGGGTTGTATCTATGTTTCTCTTTATTTTTTGTTTTATATTTCAAGTTGGATCAAACTTTTACAATTTGTTCTTCATTTTTCAAAACTTCTATTGGAAACATGGGTATCTGAGAAATTTGTTGAAGTTGGCAATCTCTTTGAAACATGTTTCATTACGTTAGAGAAATTTTTATGGTGGAATTCTATTGGAAACATGGGTATCTGAAGTTGGGTAAAAGAAATTGGTATTTCCTACTGAGGTATGTTGGTAAACTTCACATACCCCAGGTTATTTAAGTTTGTGAAGTTGTCATTTTCTACAAGAGTATGCGATCCAATTTCGTTTTATATCTTAAAGAGATATGTTGGCCCCTGGTTATGTAAGTTTATGAAGTTATCATTTTTTGCAGGGGTATGAGATCCAATTTTGGTTTATGCCTAACAAACTTAAATGTAACGACTGGTTTCCTTGTATCTGAATTTATTATAATAATATAATATATGTTTTGGTGGATTTTCTCCCCTTGCGTGGTTTTCGTCTCCGTAGCTTTCAATTTCGATCGATTCGTCGTATTTTCTCGTTTCTTCCCTAGGATCGTCGATTTCGAAGTACGTCGTTTGTGACGGGCTTCATAACGGTCATATCTAACTATTAGATCAAGCCTAGGAGTCTTAGGATTCGATCACGGGGCCTCGCGCTCCGTATCGGAACTTTTGGTGCTCATTAGCCGGTGTAAGAAGGGGCACCGACCGACTAGATGACGATCCAGTCGGTCGGCAATCCTTCTTGGACCGACTAGTGAGCTTTCTAAATTTTCTCAGGAGTTACTGTTTATCGTTAGTCGGTCTAAGAAGAGTTGTTGACCGACTAGGTTGCAAACTAGTCGGTCGGCAATGCTTCTTGAACCGACTAACACATCATCTAAATTTTAGTTGAGTTACTGTTTACTCTTAGTCGGTCTAAGAACGTTCATCGACCGACTAGTTGCCAAACTAGTCGGTCAGTACTTGTTCATGGACCGACTAACTCTAAATCCTATTTTCGTTCAGGAGTTACTGTTTACACTTAGTCGGTCTGCGTTGGTCGACCGACCGACTAGTTGCCAAACTAGTCGGTCAGTGGTTGTTCTTTGACCGACTAGTCTGTGTTGAAACCCTAATTTCTGGGCAGCCGCCAGCTCAACCTATAAATACCCAACCCAAACGTTTTCATCTTCTCCAACACGACCCTAAGCCCTAGTTTCTTCCCCTCTAAGCCCCCATCTTCCTCCAAGCTTCAATCCTTCATTCCAAACCCTAAATCCATCATCCAATCCATCCATTCACCCTATCTACTTCTCAAAATTCCCCAAAATCTCACCAAAATCTATCAAATCCCCAAAATCCCCCAAAACCCTAGTTTCTCCAAACTTCCCCAATCCTTTCCAGATCTGGTCCTAGGGTTCCCCGGAGTGTTTCTTCCGCCTTCTCTCGGTAAGAAATCGATCTACCGTTGTTTTCTTATCCTATTGTAATTTTTATGAAACCCTAATAAAATACTTGTGTTTTGTTGATTGTTCCCCATAACAGCGATTCCCCGTAGGCTAGCGTTCGCGGAAACGAACTTTCGTAACCGTCGTCCCCGGTGATAGGCAAGTGAAACTTGCATCTCTTGATTTGGGCCATGTCTTAGGCCATTTACCTTGCTTTAGCGTAAAAGAGACTAGACGGTGAAAGGATAGCCGTTTAGACGCCTTTGACCTAGCTTGACAACGAAGCTTGGTCCGTCACCCTCATCATGCTTGTATGTCACGTTTACTTTCCAATTAAACGGTACGCGTATTAAATGTTCATGTCATCCATGCATCCTTAACTGCTATTGCATTTTGCCTGTCATGTTTCATTTAAATAAACGGTACGCGAATATCTGTTCATGTCATTGCATTTTGCCCGCCATGTTTAATTACAATTAACGGTACGCGAATTAACTGCTCATGTCATTGCATGCTTGAATAATCATCGTGATTGCGTAGCTTTGCTACATACTAGTGTTACTTGTTCCGGCTAGGTGCACCCCTACGCCATACTTGTTAAATCCACTTTCTGGCTCGTGTTCCAGAAGACGAGCTCAACACAGCCTGCGGGCAAAGGGCACTCGTTGAGTGATCCCTTGTACTTGACATTTGAACACAGCCTGCGGGCAAAGGGCACTCGTTGAGTGATCCCTTGTACTTGACACTTGAACACAGCCTGCGGGCAAAGGGCACTCGTTGAGTGATCCCTTGTACTTGATACTTGAATACAGCCTGCGGGCAATAGGGCATCCATGTGTGGGTGATCCCTTGTACTTGTTGTTACTTGACTATACTTGTCACACTTACCACTTGTACTTTACTTGTCACTTCCATACTATACTTACCATGCCATACGTCATACTATAACTGCTAGGTTGCTAGTTTACCTTTATTCCAGTTTCCTTGCACAAGTCTTTCGACTTGCTGACATGTGCCCCTTTTCTCTTTTGGGTGACACATGTTAGAGCCCGAGCCTGAGTTACTTGCGGAGGACGTGGTGTTCGCTGACGCTGAGTCAGGGCCGCGTTGACCGAGGACTACATTGACACTGGGGATCAGTCTTAGTGTCGTCGTTCAGCTACTTTTGTTAGACTGCTTTGTAGTCGGTGCGTGGCACCTAGTTGATACTCTGTTATGTTTGTGTTACCTTTTTGTTGGCCTTGTTCTGGGCCTTGGACTCTTTTCTTTTAGCCTGGTGGCTTTTCTGTGATGTTGAATATTTTGTGGACGAATTTTGAGATTGGAAATTTATATCCGTCTCTTGTTATTATTATTATTGTTGTTTCGATTGAAATTACAGGGACCTGCTTATACTAAATTGACGCTTATCGGGTTTGGGGCTTCACAGCTCCACTCCCGTGCGGACCTCCTCACGTCTCGCCTCCATTTTAGGGAAGCGGGTCGTGACAGGTTTTAGTGGTGGCCCATGCAGGTCCTCTGTAACTGCAATTATCGGGATAACGATAATAATGCAAGATTGTCCAACAAATAATTTCGACCTCTGAGCCCTAAGCTATGAGTCTAATTGTTTCGTTTTCTGCGTCACTAGATGGCAGGAAGGCGGATCACCCGTGGTGGTGGTAGTGGTGCGCCCCCTCATGACGAGGAGCCTGAGCGGGAGCCCACTAATGGGGAGATGATGAGGATGATGTTGCAGATGATGCAGGTTCAGCAGGGTGTGCTTCTGCAGGTGCAGAATGCTCCGGTGACTCGAGCTGCTCGGGTGGTGGAAGCCCCTCGCTCTGAGCCCGGGGCGAAGCAGTTCAGAGAGCTGGGTCCTGCGTATTTTGATGGAACCGAAGGTCTGCTAGCTGCTGATGAATGGATGAGGAATATCGAGGACAATCTGAAGATGTCCAAGGTCAACGAAGTTAGTTGGGTTGACTTGGCGAAGCGCCAGCTGAAGGATAACGCCAGGAATTGGTGGGATGCTGAGGAAAAGATGTTGGTAGAGCCGATCGTCTGGGCTACCTTCAATGCCAGATTTGATGGTGAGTTCTTCCCGAAGGCTGCCAGGGAAGAGATGCTGCAGCGTTTTATCGATCTGAAGCAGGGGAACTCGTCGGTGGACATGTACCACCAGGAGTTCATGAGGCTGAGTCGGTTTGCACCAAAGATGGTGCAGGACGCGGAGGAGAGAGCTCAGAGGTTTCTGCAGGGGCTTGCTTCAGAGCTCCAGAGCTTTGTGACCTCTTCTGAACGGGAATCTTATCAGAAGGTTTTGGTCGCTGCCAAGAGGCAGGAGCTGCTTGTGAACCAGAGGAGAGGATCTTTGGTTGGTGCTGGGAAGAGGCCTGTGGAACAGGCGACAGCCGTGGTTAGACCTGGATTCAGGCCTAATCAGTCTGCTCAGTTTAAGAGGCCAGGAGGGCCTATTCTGAAGACTTGCCATTTCTGTGGCAAGACTGGACACCTCAGGGATCAGTGTAGGAGGTTTCTGGGACAGTGCATTGTCTGCGGAGATCCTGCCCACACCATCCGGGAGTGTCCGAAGTCGAGGCAGCCTTGGCGGGCTCCTATTGCAGCACAGCCGTTGCAGCAGCGAGCTCCTGTGCCCGTTGGACGTGGAGCGCCTCTTGTTCCACAGAGACAGGCTTTTCGGCAGGCTGTTCCGCCGAGAGGGCAGGCCTTTCTGATGACTGAGGAGGAGAGCATGGCCGTGGATGAGGTTATTACAGGTAACGCTCATTCTAGCTATTTATCTTCCTTAGTTGGTTTGATCTTTGATTATGTTGGTTGCTTGCTCATGTGTGCTGCTAGACTAGGATTTGATTGTTAATTGCTTGTTAGGTGTGGTTTTGGTTTGCACATTTCCTGCACGAGTCCTCTTTGACTCTGGTGCGTCGATGTGCATTTTGGCCCGGAGCTTCGTGGAGAAGCATTCCTTGTCGACGTCCTCTCTTCCTAAGAGTTGGAATATCGTCACAGGGAACGGTGTGGTCTCGGTGCATCGTGGGTGCAATTCTTGCCCGTTGGTGGTTTGTGGACGTGAGCTTTGTGCTGATTTCATTGTCCACGACATCATCAACTACGATGCGGTCCTTGGGATGGATTGGCTTGCGAGCTTCTATGCTACGATCGACTGCAGTAGGAAGAAGGTGGTGTTCGAGATTCCCGGACATCCAGTATTTGAGTTCAGTCGTGGTAGCAGTTCGCTTGGTCCTGTCAGATTTCGGGCCAGGCCGGTGGAGGCTGTAGCTATGCAGATGGAGCTGGAGTGGCCAGCTGTGGTGCGAGATTTTGGCGACGTCTTCCCCGAGGAGATGTCTGGTTTGCCGCCTGATCGAGCTCTGGAATTTTCTATCGATCTTGTTCCAGGTGCGCAGCCGATTTCGAAGGCGCCGTATCGTATGGCACCTGCAGAATTGGAAGAGTTGCGGAAGCAGTTGGATGAGCTGTTGCTGAAGGGTTATATTAATCCTAGTGTGTCTCCGTGGGGAGCACCGGTGTTGCTGGTTAAGAAGAAGGATGGTTCGCGTCGCATGTGCGTGGACTATCGGGGATTGAACGCGGTAACCATTAAGAATAAATACCCCTTGCCTCGCATTGATGATATTTTTGATCAGCTTGGAGGTTCGAGGGTGTTTTCTAAATTGGATTTGAGGAGTGGTTACCATCAGTTGAAGGTGAAGAGGGATGATGTTCCGAAGACAGCGTTCAGGACGAAGTATGGACACTATGAGTTTGTGGTTATGCCTTTCGGCGTAACTAACGCACCCGCAGTTTTCATGAATCTGATGAACCTAATTTTCTACGACTTTTTGGATAAGTTTGTCGTTATCTTTATCGACGACATTCTGATCTATTCGAAGTCGGAGGAAGAGCATGCATCGCACTTGAGGACGGTATTGGAAATTTTGAGGAAGCATCGTTTGTATGCTAAGTTTTCGAAGTGCGAGTTTTGGCTGGATCGAGTTGCTTTTCTTGGGCATGTGGTGACTGGAGATGGGATTTCTGTGGATCCCGAGAAGATTCGGGCCATCAGGGAGTGGCCTGTTCCGTCGTCAGCATCTGAGATTCGGAGTTTCCTTGGACTTGCTGGTTACTATCGGCGATTCATTAAGGACTTTTCCCGTATTGCTGAGCCGATGACCAGGTTGACGCGGAAGGATGTTGCTTTTGCTTGGTCGGGTGATTGTGAGGGTGCTTTTGGTATTCTGAAGGATAGGTTGACGACTGCCCCTATTCTTGTTGTGCCTGATCGCAGCGGCGGATTTGAGATCTTTTGCGATGCTTCTGGCAAGGGTCTCGGTTGCGTGTTGCATCAGCACGGGCATGTTGTGGCGTATGCGTCTCGTCAGCTTAAGGTTCATGAGAAGAATTATCCGACGCATGATTTGGAGTTGGCTGCCGTTGTGTTTGCTCTTAAGATTTGGAGGCACTTCTTGTTGAGTGAGAAAGTGAAAATTTTCACCGATCACAAAAGCTTGAAGTATATTTTCACTCAGAAGGAGCTCAACATGCGACAGCGTCGATGGTTGGAACTTATGGCGGATTATGAGATTGATTTGCAGTATCACACTGGCAAGGTGAATGTGGTTCCTGATGCTTTGAGTAGGCTTCCAGTGGTGATGATCTTGACCTCGCAGTGGAAATTGCAGCAGGATTTTTGGGAGTCTGGAGTTGAGATTGTTCTTCCTGGAGAGGCTTCTTCGTTGATGTACATGCAGGTACAGTCGACGATCGTGGATCGGATTAAGGCTGGCCAGGCTGAGGATCCGAAGCTGGTGAAGATTCGGGAGCAGGTGGAAGCCGGTCTGCGGACCGACTTTTTGATTCATGAGGATGGCTCGCTGAGGTTTGGAGCCAGGTTGTGTGTGCCAGCTGGGAATATTAGAGAGGAGCTGATGGTGGAGGCACACAGTTCACCGTATTCTGTGCATCCTGGTGGCACCAAGATGTACCAGGATCTTCGTCTGAATTATTGGTGGCATGGTATGAAGATGAGCGTGGCTCGGAGTGTAGCCAAGTGCTTGGTTTGCCAGCAAGTGAAGGCGGAGCATCAGCGTACGGCCGGGTTGCTACAACCGCTTCCGATTCCGGAGTGGAAGTGGCAGCACATCACTATGGACTTCGTGACTGGACTACCTCGGAGTCCGAAGCAGAATGACGCGATTTGGGTGATCGTAGATCGATTGACCAAATCTGCGCACTTTATTCCATTCCGAGTGGGACAGTCCACGGAGGTGCTAGCGAGGAGATATATGGAGGAAGTCGTGCGACTTCATGGAGTCCCCGTGAGTATCGTGTCGGACAGAGACACGAGGTTCACATCTCAGTTTTGGCAGAGTTTGCAGAAGAGTTTGGGTACGCGTCTGAGTTTCAGCACGGCGTACCATCCGCAGATGGATGGCCAGTCCGAGAGGACGATTCGGATTTTGGAAGACATGCTGAGGGCGTGCATGTTGGATTTCAAGGGTTCGTGGGATGACCATCTACATCTGGTAGAGTTTTCCTACAACAACAGCTTCCAGGCGAGTATTGGCATGGCGCCTTTCGCCGCTCTTTATGGGAGGAAATGTCGATCGCCATTGAGTTGGGATGACGTTGGTGATCGGGAGTTGTTGGGGCCTGAGATGATCGTGGAGGCCGTGGATATTGTCAGGAATATTCGGGAGAGGTTGAGGATTGCTCAGGACCGTTTTAAGCATTGGGCGGATGCTAAACGTCGTCCTTTGGAGTTTCAGCCGGGCGACCATGTGTTCTTGAAGATTTCCCCGAATCGTGGTGTGATTCGTTTTGGGAAGCGAGGGAAGTTGAGCCCGCGATACATTGGACCATTTGATGTTTTGGAGAGGGTTGGCGAGGTAGCTTATCGCTTGGCCTTGCCGCCATCTTTGGAAGGAGTTCACAATGTTTTCCATGTGTCGCAGCTTCGTCGATACATTAGCGATCCATCTCATGCCGTGGATTTCTCGGAGATCGCCGTTCGCTCAGATTTGACGTATGACCAGTATCCAGTGCAGATTCTGGACATGCGTCAGAAGTCACTTCGAAACAAGGTCGTCGATCTTGTTAGGGTGATGTGGCGGCACGGTTCGCCGGGAGAGTCTACTTGGGAGAGAGAAGATGAGATGCGAGAGCGTTTCCCACTTTTGTTTCCGGACTCGTGAGTATTCGGGAATTCCGAGGACGGAATTTTTCTTAAGTTGGGGAGGATGTAACGACTGGTTTTCTTGTATCTGAAATTATTATAATATAATATATGTTTTGATGGATTTTCTCCCCTTGCGTGGTTTTCGTCTCCGTAGCTTTCAATTTCGATCGATTCGTCGTATTTTCTCGTTTCTTCCCTAGGATCGTCGATTTCGAAGTACGTCGTTTGTGACGGGCTTCATAACGGTCATATCTAACTATTAGATCAAGCCTAGGAGTCTTAGGATTCGATCACGGGGCCTCGCTCTCCGTATCGGAACTTTTGGTGCTCATTAGCCGGTGTAAGAAGGGGCACCGACCGACTAGATGACGATCCAGTCGGTAGGCAATCCTTCTTGGACCGACTAGTGAGCTTTCTAAATTTTCTCAGGAGTTACTGTTTATCGTTAGTCGGTCTAAGAAGAGTTGTTGACCGACTAGGTTGCAAACTAGTCGGTCGGCAATGCTTCTTGAACCGACTAACACATCATCTAAATTTTAGTTGAGTTACTGTTTACTCTTAGTCGGTCTAAGAACGTTCATCGACCGACTAGTTGCCAAACTAGTCGGTCAGTACTTGTTCATGGACCGACTAACTCTAAATCCTATTTTCGTTCAGGAGTTACTGTTTACACTTAGTCGGTCTGCGTTGGTCGACCGACCGACTAGTTGCCAAACTAGTCGGTCAGTGGTTGTTCTTTGACCGACTAGTCTGTGTTAAAACCCTAATTTCTGGGCAGCCGCCAGCTCAACCTATAAATACCCAACCCAAACGTTTTCATCTTCTCCAACACGACCCTAAGCCTTAGTTTCTTCCCCTCTAAGCCCCCATCTTCCTCCAAGCTTCAATCCTCCACTCCAAGCCCTAAATCCATCATCCAATCCATCCATTCACCCTATCTACTTCTCATCTTCCCCAAATCTCCACCAAAATCCATCAAATCCCCAAAATCCCCCAAACCCCTAGTTTCTCCAAACTTACCCAATCCCTTCCAGATCTGGTCCTAGGGTTCCCCGGAGTGTTTCTTCCGCCTCCTCTCGGTAAGAAATCGATCTACCGTTGTTTTCTTATCCTATTGTAATTTTTATGAAACCCTAATAAAATACTTGTGTTTTGATGATTGTTCCCCATAACAGCGATTTCCCGTAGGCTAGCATCCGCTGAAACGAACTTTCGTAACCGTTCTCCCCGGTGATAGGCAAGTGAAACTTGCATCTATTGATTTGGGCCATGTCTTAGGCCATTACCTTGTTTTAGCGTAAAAGAGACTAGACGGTGAAAGGATAGCCGTTTAGACGCCTTTGACCTAGCTTGACAACGAAGCTTGGTCCGTCACCCTCATCATGCTTGTATGTCACGTTTACTTTCCAATTAAACGGTACGCGTATTAAATGTTCATGTCATCCATGCATCCTTAACTGCTATTGCATTTTGCCTGTCATGTTTCATTTAAATAAACGGTACGCGAATATCTGTTCATGTCATTGCATTTTGCCCGCCATGTTTAATTACAATTAACGGTACGCGAATTAACTGCTCATGTCATTGCATGCTTGAATAATCATCGTGATTGCGTAGCTTTGCTACATACTAGTGTTACTTGTTCCGGCTAGGTGCACCCCTACGCCATACTTGTTAAATCCACTTTCTGGCTCGTGTTCCAGAAGACGAGCTCAACGCAGCCTGCGGGCAAAGGGCACTCGTTGAGTGATCCCTTGTACTTGACACTTGAACACAGCCTGCGGGCAAAGGGCACTCGTTGAGTGATCCCTTATACTTGAATACTTGAATACATACTTGAATACAGCTGCGGGTAATAGGGCATCCATGTGTGGGTGATCCCTTGTACTTGTTGTTACTTGACTATACTTGTCACACTTACCACTTGTACTTTACTTGTCACTTCCATACTACACTTACCATGCCATACGTCATACTATAACTGCTAGGTTGCTAGTTTACCTTTATTCCAGTTTCCTTGAACAAGTCTTTCGACTTGCTGACATGTGCCCCTTTTCTCTTTTGGGTGACACATGTTAGAGCCCGAGCCTGAGTTACTTGCGGAGGACGTGGTGTTCGCTGACGCTGAGTCAGGGCCCGTGTTGACCGAGGACTACATTGACACTGGGGATCAGTCTTAGTGTCGTCGTTCAGCTGCTTTTGTTAGACTGCTTTGTAGTCGGTGCGTGGCACCTAGTTGATACTCTGTCATGTTTGTGTTACCTTTTGTTGGCCTTGTTCTGGGCCTTTGGACTCCTTCTTTTAGCCTGGTGGCTTTTCTGTGATGTTGAATATTTTGTGGACAAACTTTGGGATTGGTATTTCATATCCGTCTATTATTATTATTGTTGTTGTTTCGATTGCAATTACAGGGACCTGCTTATACTAAATTGACGCTTATCGGTTTTGGGGCTTCACCGCTCCACTCCCGTGCGGACCTTTTCACGTCTCGCCTCCATTTTAGGGAAGCGGGTCGTGACATTAAAAGCCTATCATCACATTTACATGGTGCAGCTAATCACTCTTAGATTTCAACCCCTTGGAGGTTTCAGATGCGCTGTAAACATACCCTACTCTGATTGCATCATCATCACTGCCGGCTTTCCCACCCTCAAAGCCCTCAACTTGCACAACTGTAACTGTAAGATTTTTTTGTTTACTCATTGTTTTTATATGCCTAAATTGAGGAAAAGGTTACTAACTCATTATTTATATTTGTTGTTTTGTTTTTCTTGATTCATTGTTGTTTTGTTGATTCATTGTTCTGTTCATTCATTGTTTTGTCGATTCATTGTTTTTTCAAAGCTTGACTATTGTGTATAAAAAATTATATTTATAATTATGGAAATGATGTGGAAGTGAATGATCCGTGTTAAGATTACTTGCTTATCTTGCAGTTGCCAACAAATGATGTGGACGTGAATTCTATGTTATATAGGATAACATGTTTTTTTGTTTTCTCTTTTAGTAATTAAGGAACAAAACTTGCTGCCTAATTTCACGTATTTCATTATTGCAGCTAATCTCGCAGAGAAGAGTAGATGTGTAATTATGAACAGATGTTCATGATGTTATTAAACTGGAGATGGAATCCCAGATTATGAGCAGAGTAGTATTTAATTTTTCGTCCACAGATTCCATCAATTTATCATCCAGATATTGGGTATATTGAGCAAGTTCTCCCTTTTGTTTTGGGTCTTGCGGGATCATACCCTATTATATTGAGCAAGGTCTCTCCTTTGATTTGGGTTCTGCCCTATTTCCTGTGTTTTGGAGGTAAGAGTGCACTTTTATGAATAAAAATTGATTTTTTTGATAAGGATCCTGCATCAAAATAGGCATAGTTGAGGTAGGCTATCATCCCCTTCCAAGTTATTTTTAATATTTGTTCCATCCAAATATAAATTGTTGCCTATTTATTGTTGTCATTTCTAAAAGCTATTGAGGCTTATGACAAATGATTGATTCTTTGGCAATTTTGGTATTGATTGTTTTATTAGGGGAGATGCAATGCATATTGAGTTTTGATCCTAATGGTAGATGTAGTAGCCTAATAAGCATCTTTAGAGTACACATGATATAAGAATTTAGTTAATTATTGTGTGCTATTTTATGGCTCTGGGTTTGGATTTCAAAATTTTTGATACGCCCAACGTGCCAAAATTCTATAAGCAGTATCGTTTTATTCAGTTCTCTGATCATATTTCTGATACTGGCGAGTTTAATGGCAGAGGGAATGCAAGCAAGGAAGGTGAACAACATCACTTCAATGCAAGGACAAGAGGATATTGTGCAGCACCTCATATTTATGTCACTACAAACTCTGTAAATAGTTCACTCCTGACAATGTAAAATTTATTCTAGGACAAGAGGATATTTATGCTTATCCTGGCATTGTAAACACTGTTGTTATCAAATTTATGACCGGACAAGAGGATATTTTACAATACTGAGATGTTGCATTCATGTCAACATTTTACAAATCATAGGATTTCAGACATAACAAGAGGATATTGTTATCAAATTATAGGAAAATTCAAATATTTTCCAAAACCCCTCGATAACGAACAATTCTAATGTCTTGCGGAGCTACAAGTGCAAGGAATTTTACCAGAAAAAGGAAGAAAGGTTCAGATGCTTAGTGCTCTAAAAATGAAGAGTATGTTTCCAGAGTTTGGTGTTTACAGAGTTCGGATGTTTTGAGAATTCGGATGCTTAGTCAAAACTTTTGAGAATTCGGATGTCTCTAAAAATAACAAAAATAACTTTTGAGAACTCGGATTCTTAATCCAAATTTTGTCAATTTTGATGCTCTAAAAATGTAGAGTATGTGTACAGAGTTTGGTGTTTACAGAGTTCGGGTGTCTTGAACACTAAGCATTCTCAACATTTTAGAGTATGTCTTGAGAATACGGATGCTTAGTCCAAACCTTTCAGAATTCACTCATGGTATAATTTAATTTACTTCTTTCGTGTAATTTGTTGCACAATGAATATGAACTCTTTATTATGTTGTAATTTACTTCTTTTCCTATTTTTTAAATTGCATGTTACATTGAATATAAATACATGTTGTATGCATATTTGACATATCCATAGAGTTTTAAATATGCAAGACATATGGACAAATATGACTAAATGTATCCTGAAATTGGAATTTGAAATGAGAAATTTAATGTATGTAAAAAGTCATCTTAATGCCTTCTATGTGAAATTTACCCGCATGGGATCAGTCCTGACAAATAGTAGCAGATTTACATCCTTAAAATTACACTTTCAGAAATCCAGATAAGCATTAGGTTACTCTTTCAGATGCTTTCTTTCTGGATTTTTAATGTATTATTGTTAGGACAAAAATCAATGGTGTGCATATTTTTTTCTCAAACATACAACAAAGAGCGTGTGTATAGCATCTTATAATGGATAACATAAAAGAAGAAGCTGAGAAAGGGTAGAGTTATTTTCACGGCATACTAAGAAAACTCACATATGACAATGCACAGTAACATCAGAATCGACCCATGGCAAAAATCATAGACGATATCAGAAAATTAGTCTTACATCATTTCAAAATATCAGATAGAAATGAATGGTGGTAGAAGTTTGGGATCTGATAATTATACTTACTAAAGTATGAAATTTTAAGGTAATTAGGGATTATTATGTACAACTATGTTATTCCGAAAAATTAAAAGGTCTAAGAAATTGGCTCACAAATGGTGGCGAAACAAAAAAAGTCTAACAAATGGTGGAGAAGCATTTTGGTTCCTATGCACAAGGATAAACAAGACGCAAAAAACTGTATATAGTTTTGCTATGATTAGTAGACACAAACATGGGTGTCATGCTCCAACATAGAGATGGAAATTTTCCAAATCCAATATATTGGGATATGGTTATATGCCTCCATGTACTGAAAGTGATGTCATGTATTTTACTCATATAAGTGTATGTGTATAGTATATTCTAAAAACACCTAATAGTAAACCGATCTATTAAGCATTTGCTTTTGTCAATACTGGGCTTGGTGACATTATATTCTCTATATCTCTTTTGTGTTAAGCATCTTTATGTATACTATTAGTCTTGCTAATTCATTAGGAACTTTAGTAGGTTTGTTGAGGGATTTTTCCAGTATGCCGATTTTTTGTTGATACAATAGGTTTGCTTAATTTTTAGTTTGTTAAGGGATTTTAATTTTTCGGATGATGTCCTTATCTGACCAAATCAAATACAGTAGCATCTGATATTTTAATTAGAACAAAGCAAATTTTAGGAAGGCTTTCCATTATTGATTTTAGTAAATTTTTGATTTTAAGAAGGCATTCCATTTTTTCTGAACAAAGCAAATTGTTAAGGTTAGAGTACATTTAGCTAAACAAATCAAAATTTTAATTTTAGGAATGCATTCCATTGTTTAAATATGAAGGATCATGTTTTTAGGCCAAAAATAGTAACACTATGTTTTCTCCTTTGTTGAGGAAGTAGCTCACTGCTCATTTTTCCCTCGCAGATAAGAGAAGGAAGCTGATCATGGTGCATTTTTTTGCTTGCGTCAAGAGAAGGACGCAGGTTGTGAGCAAAATAGGTCACCCAATTTTTTTGAACCATCTGTTTAAATTCAGCCCCAAACATTTTTTTTAAACCTCTATTTAACACTAGAAGAAGATGAAGAAGCCCATTGTTTATGTGCTCATTGATTATGATTTTGTGCACCTCTGCTCATTTGTTGAATTCTCGATTATGCAATTTTTTTCAAACCGATGAACAGATTTGCGTAACGTTTTTGAAATCGATGAACAGAGGCTCAAACGGTGTCGGATCGAGCTGAAATTTTGTGGGGAGCTTCCTAACACGTATATCTAACTACTGCAAAAAAAATTTTCAAAAAAAATACTTTTATCTCGCCCAAAATGTGGACAGCGCTGGAAAAATTTCCAGCGCTGTCAGCATTGGCCCATTAACCTCATATATATATATATATATATCTATATTACATTTGACAGCGATTTTTGAATCCTAGGGCTGACTAGGACAAGCTGACTAGGACAAAGGGGTAGATAAAAGACGGTTTAGATTTAATGGTGGGGAATCAACGGTTAGGATGATGTTTTGAGAAAATTTTTGAGAGGGAAACTTTTGAATTTTTGATTTGAACATTGGGGTAAATCGGTTTGGGGAAAAGCAAAACATTGAAATCTGTACTTCTCTTTCCCAACAAATAATTTTTCGTTGGCGTCTTCATCAGGCTGAGTTGATTTGTCTTCTGCTTTCTTTCTTTTGAATGTGATAATTTTTGCGGAACGTTTAATTAAGGTTTATTGGATCTCGAATTACGGTTTTAGTTTCTTCAATTCGAGCATCGAAAGGATGCCTTCGGTGCTGGTGGAGTTTATTCACAAGATCTTTGCGACGGTTTCTGCTCCCATCGTCTGGAAAAAAACTCGAGAAATAGAATCGGCGTTGTAATTTGAGTTGATTCTACGCTTTTCGACGATGTCGATACAATTGTTAAGGGTTTTGTCACGCTTTGTTCCGGTGATTCGTCTGTTTTCCTCGGTTTGGATGTGTTCTGAGATACCCTCCCTGTCTCTTCCCCAAACTCAGCCCGAGGAAAGCAACGACACCATTCTCCTCCACCCTTGCCAGCAGCGGTTCAGGAAGATGGTGGACTGCATCGTGAGGGCGGCGAGGGAGGAAGGGGTAATATCCCTCTGTTGCCCTTAATTTCTCTCTCAAGTTAACAAATATCAAATCTTTGTGTGTTTTTGTTTGTTCATCAGATATTATCCCTCCGTCGCCCTTGATTTCTATCTCAAGGTAACAAGTACCAAATCTTTTGTGCATTTTTTGTGAAATTGGTAAGAAATTGATATAGTTCACAAACTGTTTGTGAAATCATGTGTGTCTGCATCACAGGGTCATGTTGCTCTGGAAGGGGAATGCAACCAGTGCCATTAGATATTATCCTTTTGTTGCCCTTGATTTCTACTCAAGGTAACAAATATCAAATCTTTTATGATTTTTTGTTTGTTGTATGAAATTGCTAATAATTTGATATTGGCCACAAACTGTATGTATTAATTAGAAATTAGCACATCAGTTAATTATGTCTGTGTTGCTCTTAATTTAACTTTGTTGATAAATAATGAGGTTGTAGAATATTGTATTGGCTTTTAAATGTTCAATGTCTCATTCTCTTTTGTTTTGCTTTCCATTGGCTTTTTCTAATTTTTTTTCATAAAGAGGGTGACGAGGGTGGTGTGTGATGTGCATGTACCATCGCATGTTTGTAATTGTGTCGTGTACAGTTTTTATGATTTGTGGCCTGCAGCTTGATGTGTCCAAGTTAGGTCAATTTTTTACATATTTTATTTTAATGGTTTTAGTTATGAATATTTTTTTATTCGAAGCTAGCACTGAGTATCTCCATTCAATGTCAATGTAACGTCTGTCATTCATGTGAGATTTCCTCGAAATAACTCATGATTTTCTTAAAAATAATTATAATTAATTCCTAAACAAGAAACGGAATGGTTCATAGAATGATTCATTTCCATCTAAATTGAGTGTTACATAAGATTTATGCTCTTATGGTGGGGTTCTAATAGAAATCATGCTATTAGGAATATGATTCACACGGGTAAGATTGTCCGAAATTTTACAATATTATGTTTAGTATGTCTAAGAGGATTACTAAATATCTATTTTTTTATATCATGATATCCAAAAGAGTATATACACAGAGACAATGATGGTTCGACGGGTGGTGTCAATCTGAAAGTACTGGTCCTTCAGCATATGGTGATGATCTGACAAGGATGATAACAACAATAGTTAATGTTCAACATGAAAGATAGCTGGTGGCGATAATTCAACTGTAATGATTTTGGTTTAGTGAGTGGAAATGACAATTTCAACAACAGTCATTTAAGTGGAGATGGTGGTGGCAAGGATAGAAGTTTGACAACAAAGATGCATACTATGGTCGGAACTAAATTCTTTAGGGTGAACTAAATTCTATATGAGGAACTAAATTTTGGGGCAAACTCAAAAAACAAGGGTGGAACTAAATTCTCTCGGGTAATTAAATTATGTGGGGAACAAAAATTTTTAAATTTTTGGAGAACTCATTTCTATGGGAGAACTAAATTTTAGGGGAAACTAAATTTTTTGGGGAAAACTAAATAATAATTATTGTGCTATATTATTGCTGTTCGACTAAAATTAGGGGATCCGTAATTTTTAGGGAGGAATATTTTAAATGAACCGTGCCCTTAGGGCACGGGTTATGACTAGTATATATATATATATAAGATCAAGATTACATGGGTACAAAATACAACAAAAAGCACCATGTATATCCACACAAAAAGAGATCAAAATACATACATCATAATCTATACAACAGAACGCAAACACTAGACCCTACAAAAAAAACTAAGGGCGAGTGTCTATATCAGTAGCAGCAGAGGAGGAAGCCAAAACAAGCTGGAGCTCCTGAGTCTCTGGATCAACCGTGGAGTCCTCTGGAGGAGGAGGAGGAGCAACATCATGAGGAGCAACAATCTCAGTGATGATAGGCGGAGGAGGCTGACGAGGATGAGGTGGAACAAAGCGTCTGAGGTGCTTAGGGAAAGGAATTCCTTGATGCTGGAATGACAGAAAGTACAGCTCATAAAGACCTGAAATCATCTTGTGCAAAGGGTCATGAGAAGGAGCGGCTGAGGTAGAGGGCTGCTCAGCAGGAGGAACAGTGGATGACGAAGGAGCAGGTGTGGATTGCCTCTTCTTATAGGCTGACTGCAGAGCCGAAGAGGACGTCGACTTCGCAGAAGCATCTAGGAGAGGACCAAAAGGCAAGGGCTCGAAAGGAGTCAAATCAATACCAAAATGACGGAAAAACATGGGTAAGGAGATCTCCATAAGGGATATAAGCGGACGCAAAAGTAAACTCGACCTTGTCCATCCGATCAAGGAGGACACCAGCCCAATTTACTGCTATACCCGAGAAGATAGCATAAATGCATCTAAGAATCTCCTGAGAAGGCTGGTCCGAAGAGCCATACTTCGGCAGGATGTTAGACTTCACCACTAGGTGAACAGCCCAACCTCTAGCCGAGAACATGGAGGCTCGGACACCAAAAGAGAGAACAGCGGGGATCACATGAAACATGTCCTGAAGGACCATCCGATCAAGAGCACTAATGTTTGAAAAAGAAATGTCAGCAGGAAGAGAACCAGTAGAAGGGATCCTAAGAATGGTCCCTAAAAGAGTGGGATAAAGACGGATGCGGGTCCCCTGAACCACGGTGTCTATCACTCCTGTGTCAGCATATTCACCGCGAATGTGGTTTGCATAGAATAATTTAACCAGAAAGGGATAAGCACGAGGAGAGTCGATAGGGGAGAATCGAAAAAGATCACTCAAATGGGTAGAAGAGAGAACCTCAGATAGTCTCTTGGCCGTGAAGGCTGGATAAACAATAAATCGTTCACGAAGGAGACGGATCCTTAGCATGGAGTGAAACTTTGCCAGACACAATTAGTCTCGGCAAATAGGAACTAAGGGATCAGCAGGAGGCACAGCACTATGGTCTGAAGGAGAGGCGGAATGAGACTCAGAACGTGAAGGTGAAGCCTCAGCGCAAGGCTCATTGATGCAAACACCAACAGGCTTGTGCGGGCGCTTCACGAGGGGCTCAGTTTCAGATGAGGAAGTAGCAGACGAATGGGAATAACCACTCGAGGAAGAACGAGAGGGAGATTCGGGGTTCTTGGTGAGGGCTATGTGGGGTTGTTTGGCTTTAGCAATGGATGGCTTGGAGATCCTAGTACGTTTAGGAGCAACCGCTTTCCCCGTTCTCTTGGGTGACATTGAGCAATCAATCGATAGGAACGAAAGAACAAAGCCGTACAAAAAAACGATGCGAGAGAGATATGAGTACCTAACCGGTGATGAACGATCAAAAGGGAGACACTCGACTCAGAAATCGAAAGATCGGAGGAGAGAGAGGCTTCGAATAGGCACGAAATCGACGGAGGAGCGGTCGACGGTGGAGTTCGAAGGAGGGAGACAAGGGAGTTTTCCGTCGGATGAGAGAGAAAAACGTTTGATCGAATAGATGATTCTCGATGATATAACGAGGGGTCAAACGAATCTGGGCCGTTGGATCGAAAACTCGACGGCTCAGATCAAATTAATCGAACCGCCACAACAGTTGACAGTCGACTGAAGAACATTTGTCAGTCGACTAGGAAATTAAGTTGAGATAGGCATGCGAAGGCAGGCAGTCGACTGTAGGGTCAATCACAGTCGCCTGTCGGAGAGACATTCAACTGCATTTTACTCATCAGTCGACTGACTGAGAAAGACAAATTCGAAGATAAAAACAGAGAGTTCTGAAAGTTTGGACAGGCGCCTGAAAACCAAACTGCAGTCGCCTGTCGGTCAGACAGTCGACTGTAAAATAGTCATTAGTCGCATGTGCGAAAGATACAGTTTGATGTAGATAAAAGTGAGTTGGACAGTCGACTGTCAAAGGAATGACAGCCGTCTGTCCTGGTCCAAAATGCACAGTGAGGTTAAAAACCAGAGAATAGAGACAACTCACCCTAGGATCTATATTCTAACATAAATCTAATCAAGAAATCAATATCAAAATATAATAGATGAACACACAAATCTCTTAAAACAATCTAAAAACTAACGAAATCATCAAAATTTCAATAACAACTTTTAAAGCAAATATATATGAGAAACATATAAATTATCAAAAGAAGAGAAATATCATGATGAAATGAGTCCAAATAAGATATAACATGATGGTTGAACTCCTAAATTTCATATTCACCCATAATCCCTAATTCTCCACGCAACCACACAAATAGATAGATATGTAATCAAGTACAGCTACACAGTGAGTCAAGATCCCAAATCTACTCTCACCTAGCTCGTACGCACACCACGTGCTCTACACTATCAATCTAGTCAGATGCTCTCCCTCCGTGACGACTCCCAAAGTCGTCAGGTCCCCAAAAGTAACACAAAAGGTAAAGTTTCCCCTACGAGGATTTAACACAACAACTACACAAAATAATGATAAATAGAGTTTAGGAATCTCAGTTTGTGTAGCGGTGATGTCCTCGTCAATCAGCACGGGTCAGATCTCATCTGCCGTAGATGTAGTCTCTGATGTCCCGTCTCTCGTCTCCTCAGCAACTCAGGTTGCGGCACTCTCTAATGTTGCGTCCTCCCTACACTTTTGCAGCAGTATAGTCAATGCTCTTGGAATTTTGAAGTGGGGTTTTTGCGTGCGCCTCTCTTTCTCAATTTGTGCGGCCTGTCATCAAAACAACAAAACACATAAGGATGCAGATTAAACAATGCTTTGAAATTTGCAAAGAGTTAAAAATAATACTCCATGTGCTTTGAGCCTTTCGAAGTAAAGATAACAACTTTCGGCTTGGGAAATAGGTCACGGCCTCGTTTGGAGATTTAATAACGCACCCTCAAAAATTCGGCAACTGCACACACAATATTTTTCCAAAAAAAACTTCGGCCCACTGCAGATTTTTGCACACACAAAAATCGGCAGACACTCAAAATTTGGCGCACAAAGAATACTTGCATACAAAAACAAACTTCAGTGCATCACACATACAAAGTTAGGCACTCAAAAAAAATCCCCAGAGAATTTGTTTTTCACACACACAAAAAACTTTTGCACTCAAAATGTCCTGCACACCAAAAAAGGAATCTTGCACAAATTCTTTTGCATTCAAAAACAATTCACGCACACAAATTTTGATCCATCATGCTAAACAATTATGCACAGCCTATAAAAAATTGTGGGTGCATGGCCATTTTTTTTGTGTGTTTTTTTAAAAAGGGGGCCAATAATATGTGCACAGATCACCTCCTAAAAAAATGGAAAAAGAAAACAAGTTAGAAATGAATGCACATCACTTGGGGATTAAAAATTGGGGTGAGACTCTCTGACCGTATTTTTGATTGGAGATGAGCACTTGCTGGCCGCCGGCTCTCAAGTGGTTTCAAGACCCTTTTTTTCGTTGCCACCGTTTTAAAAAAAATCCGGCCTCCTCTCTTCTTGTGCGTGCTCCTCCCGTGATGGCCCGGCCAAAATTCTTGGTGCCTGCAAAAATATATCAAAATTAGGGTTTTTGTTTGCCGCGCCTATTTTTTTGGTACCTTGAAGAGGGTGTAAGTAGGAGATGGTGGGAGATCTTTTTGGCTCATGGAGAATCCTATTTAGGATAGGAATAAGAGATCATATCTAATCTCTAATTTGTATTTGGTTTTGAATAGGATTTGATAGGATTTTCATATCTCTTTAATTGATTTGTTCCAATCCTAATTGATATCAAATTGACTCCATCTATTTCCATATTGACCAAGTCCAATGGCTAAGCGCATAGCTCTTTGGCCGAGTCACCGACGAGTGTGTATAGCAATTTGTCCAACACATTGAGTTACGTCCTCGTTTGGGTATTTACATCCTCGTCATTCCTGCAAATACTTAACACACACATCAGATCGTTCACAACCGTTTGTCATCATCAAACCATAAATCCTAGATCGTTGTTTCCAACACACCCATAATCCCTAATTCTCCACGCAACCACACAAATGAATCTTCTTTAAGAGTTTTAGTGAAGATGTCGGCGATTTGTTTTTGGGTTTCAATGTACTCTAAGATGATGTCTTTCTTAGCTACATGATCATTGATAAAGTGGTGTCTCACATCAATGTGTTCGGTACGTGAATAATGTACCGGATTCTTGAAAAGACATATAGCACTTTGGTTATCAACCATGATAGAGCAAGTATAACAATTGACACCATAGTCCTTAAGAGTGTGTCTCATCCAAAGAACTTGTGCACATGCAAGACCTGCGGCAATATATTCCGCTTCAGTCGTGGAGAATGATACCGAGTTCTGTTTCTTGGAGAACCAAGAGACTAGGAAATTTCCTAGAAAATGGCAAGTACCACTAGTACTCTTCCTATCGGATTTGCATCCGGCAAAGTCGGCATCACTATATGAGATTAACTCATATGTGCTAGATTTAGAGTAAAGTAACCCATAATCTAGTGAATGATTGAGATAACGAAAAATTCATTTAACTGCAATCAAGTGTGACTCCTTAGGTCTAGTTTGATATCTAGCACACAAGCATACAGAAAACATGATATCGGGCCTACTAGCAGTTAAATAGAGTAAGCTACCAATCATACCTCGATATAGACGAACGTCTACAACTTTTTCGTTCTCATCCTTGTGTAGATGGGTTGTCGTAATCATGGGAGTTCTTTTGCTTGAAGACGATACCATCTCGAATCGCTTGATAAGCTCCCCAGTGTACTTGGTTTGATGTATGAAAGTCCCATCCTTCATTTGCCGAATTTGTAGTCTGAGGAAATAGTTGAGCTCACCCATGTGGCTCATCTCGAATTCATCCTTCATAGATTTAGAAAATTCTTGGCAAAGATTAAAGTTAGTACAACCAATATAATATCATCTACATAAACTTGAATCAATAGGATGTCATTTTCATAATCCTTAATTAAAAGTGTTGAATCAACTTCACCCATTTTAAAACCTACATCCAAAAGAAAGGTTTTGATTCGATCATACCAAGCTCTAGGAGCTTGTCTTAACCCATATATTGCTTTCTTAAGTTTGAAACCATGATTTTGAAATTTTTCATGTATGAAACCGGGTGGTTGAGAAACATAAACTTCTTCATTAACAATACCATTTAAAAATGCACTTTTAACATCCATTTGAAACAATTTGAAATTCTTATAAGATGCAAAAGATTAGAGCAATCTAATAGCTTCTAATCTAGTTACGTGGGCAAAGGATTCTTCGAAATCGATACCTTCTTCTTGCTGGTAGCCTTGAGCTACTAACCTTGCTCTGTTCCTTGTGATGATCTCGTTTTCATCGGTCTTCTTCTTGAAGATCCACTTGGTCCCAATAACTTGGTGACCACTTGGAAGAGGAACGAGCTCCCAAACTTCATTTCTCTCAAATTGCACGAGCTCTTCTTCCATTGACACTATCCAAGAGCTATTCTCACATGCTTTTTGGATGTTCTTTGGCTCTGGTAGAGATAAATGCGCAATGAGAGAATTCTTCAATTCTTGACCTCGTTCGAACACCCACACCAATATCTCCAATAATTTTGTCATGAGGGTGGTTGCAAACGGTTGGGTAAGCTTTAAGAATCCCTGCATCACTTGGAACATCTTCAACAATCTCATTAGTAGTGTTAGTCTCAATAATAGAATCATTAATCTTAACATTACTAAGAGGATCACATATAGCATCTACACTATCATATAAAACATGAGGAAAATCAAAATCTGTATAAAATGATACGTGTAGTGATTCCTCGATCGTTGAAGAGGTTTTGTTGTATATCCGGTAGGCTTTGCTACGTGTGGAATATCCAACAAAAATCTCTTCATCGGATCTTGGCTCAAATTTATTTAAGTTACCAAAGGTGTTCTTGATAAAACATTTTGAACCAAAAACTCGAAAATATTTAACTTGTGGCTTTTTGTCATAAAATAGCTCAAAGTAAGTTTTGTTCGTGCGGCGTCTCACTAGGATCCTTTGAGCATATAACATGCCGTGTGCACCGCTTCTGCCCAAAATTGTAGTCCAAGATGACTATCATGGAGCATGGTACGAGCACACTCAATAAGAGTCCTATTCTTTCTCTCTACAACACCATTTTGTGGTGGTGCACGATGAAAAGAGAAGTTGTGAGTTATCCCTGTGTCATCACAAATCTTTGTAAAAGATTCATTCTCAACCATGATCACTACGTATAGTGATAATGGTGGATCCTAAGAGATTCTGAATCTTCTTTGCAAATATGGTAAACTCTTCAAAGGCTTTATTCTTATTAGTTAAAAATGAAACCCAAGTAAATCTAGAGAAGTCATCAATGACAACTAATCCATAATGAGCATTGCCTAAAGAAGCGGTTCTAGTTGACCCAAACAAATCCAGATGATGTAATTCTAGGGGCCTCTTAGAAGTTATGCCTTCTTTAAGTTTGAAAGATGATTTACTCAGTTTAACTCTTTGACGTGAATCACAAAAGTTTTTCTTACTAAAAGCAATTTTTGGAAAACCTTTGACAAGATCATGCTTAGCTAACTTAAATAAGTGCTTGAAATGAACATGACCAAAATGGCGATGTCATAATAGTTGTTCATTTGTATTAGCAACTAAGCAATGTTCTACGGTTTTAGGCAAGCTCAAATAATAAATAATTTTACGCCTAATACCGGTAAATAAAACATGTGAATTAGAATCAACAATTTTACACAAGCATTCTCCAAAGTTAACCTTGTAACCTTTGTCACAAAGTTGACTAATGGAGATGAGGTTATGACACAAACCACTAACTAAAAATACATTAGTAATTAAAGGTTTGGAGGAATTTCCGACTATACCTACTCCAATGATGGTTCCCTTTTGGTTACCTCCAAAAGTGACTGTTGCACCATCCTTGATGCAAATCACTTCGGAGAGCAATGAGGGATCTCCCGTCATGTGTTTGGATCAACCACTGTCGAGAATCCATCCTTTCCTTTTAGAACTAATTTGACTTTTATTGCTCCCTTTCTTTCTCTTGGGTATCTACATAGTATACCATAAGCTCATGATACCCAATTTTTGTTGGGTCCAAAGAGATTAGCCCTTTGGAAGCCAAGTCCAAGTGGACTTCCGCTTCCCAACATAATTACCACTATTAATAATATCATGAAAATAGGAATCAACATAGGCATTCCTATCTTTTAAGCTAGTGTTCTTAGGACCCTAAATAGTGTAAGTTTTGGGAGTCCTTTTCCTAGTTGCATGCATATTTGTTAGATTTCTATGTGGTGCATGCTTCTTAAGAACATGGGTTCTAGCATAAAAATGAGGAGGTGGATATGCATTGGACATATGAGGATTGTATGCATGCTTAGGAACATGCATGGTGTATGAGACATATGGAGCATGCATGACATGTGGTGGATGTGCATACATGTAAGAATGATGTGAATGAGCATATGGGTGTATAAGAGCACGTACATGAGTATTTCTCATGTGTGGATTTGCACGTGTCCGTGGGTGTGGAGCATAGAAAGTGTCAAAAGTATCCACTTGTGAAGTAGGAGATTTCCTACGTTGATGAAAGTTGGTGTACATGTAAGCATGGCTTCTCTTTTGGTTTCCACCCTTACTGGGTTTCTTGCTAAAAGGAAGTGACGGTGAAGTGGTGGCTTTCTTGGTAGGTTTGCTACCTATAGTGTATTTGACACCACTTGTGGATGCACCGGAGGATGGCCTCACAAAGTCTATAGTGACACCACTATAGGAGGTGAAGCATTGGAGGCATTTGCTTTCCACAAAACCAAGTCCGACACGATATGTGGCCGGAAATTAATTTGCGAGCAAATCGTCCAATTGTCCTTTCCCCTTATTAAATCTCACAATACAGGAGGACATGAGCTTATATTTCTCCTTAAGAGAAGAAATATTGGTATCCAAGGTAGACACACGTGCTTTGAGCTCGTGCACTTGGGTTTTAAGAGAATCATTCTCTAAACCCAATTGTGTGGCTCGTGCACTTAGCCTCATCTTCTTCATCTTCTTCACTAGGAGCTTCTTGATGGAAATTCTTCCTCCATTTGATTGGCTCCTCTTGGCATGGAATGCAACCCCCTTTTGCTTCTCCGGCTTCTCGGGCTTGGTTGGTTGAATCTCATTCTTGTGTTGAAGCTTCACTTTGTATGCCATGAGATTTCCAACGCACTCCTCAACAATATATTTGGACGTGTCGTTAGACTCCAAAATCCCGTTGGACTTTGACTCCCATTTGGGTGTAAGAGAGTCAAGGATCTTCTCCACTTGATCCTCTTGGGAAATCACCTTCCCAAGTCCTTCCAAAGCGTTCACGATGTCTGTGAACCTTGTGAACATTTCTGAGATGCTTTCTCCTTCCTGCATCTTAAACATTTCATATTTAGATCTAAACACACTTAGTTTAGATTTCTTTATCTTGGACGTCCCTTCAAAAGTAATCTCCAAGCTATGCCAAATTTTGTTGGCCGATTTGTATATGGAGATGCGGTTGAACTCATTCAGAGTGAGGGTGCAATGGAATGCATTCATAGCCCTCACATTGACTCTGATCGAGTCCTTCTCCGCCTTAGTTCTTGAAGCCGCGGGTGAAGTAGGCTCCTCAAATGGCAACTCCTTGATGTCCCAAAGATCTTGACCCTTCATGTAGATCATCATCCTGATCTTCCAAATTGGGTAGTTGGTTCCGTTGAAGAGCAGGGTCGAACGGTTGTCAAGCCCTATTTTGCACTATACGGGTATTCTACTGAACACGCGTGGTATTTCTACCTACAGTGCATACGTAGGCATGAAATAAACATAGATATCGATGTATGTGACGTAGTGCAAGGGGGATTAGGCCGTAATACATGGCTAACGAAAGAGAATACGAAATGTGAATGCCGAAAAAGTGCAAATGAAGTCGTGGGTGTAAAACAACAGGAATGTGTTAGACGCGTGTGGGTGAAGCATGTGTGCATGCATGGATGTGCGTGGATGTGTGTAGAAAGAGCCATGCAAGTGTGAAATGGGTTAGGGTCAATGGAAACCCCCGTAAATTTTCAGAAAGGAGAGGGGCAAAACGGTCATTTGGACTAAAGCTGCTGTGCGTACATCCTTAAGTGGTGTGTGCATAAAGTAATGGCAAACTTGTAAATACCTAGAATATGGAGGGGTATTTTGGTCATTTAACTAAGTGCATGCTTATCTTAAAGAGGTTTCTAGTACTAGATATTTTAGGAGAATTCTCTCCTTTCTTCTTTATTCTTCTTTTCTTTTCTTCTTTCATTTTCTTTTCCCCATTTTTTCCCCATGCATGGCCGGCCACCCCCTCTCCCATTTCCCCCCTCCTTCATCAAAATAAAACCCTAATTCACATTCACAAATAGAAGAAGTCCATGCTTGCTTGAAGAGAAAAGAAGATGGAGAAGAAAGAAAGAGGAAGAGAAGAGAAAATTGAGCTTTTTGAGGCATGAACTCTCTTGGTTTGGAACTCCATCAAATTAATTTTTGCTAATACGTTTTTATAGTATGTTTTATCCAATATGTGATGAGGATAGTCAATTTTTACATGCTATGGCTCAATTTCACAATTTTACTTTGATATTCTTAGCAAAGTCATCTCCTTTTAAAATTTAGAAATCTTGATGTCTGAATTTGCCTTGATTGTGGTTACTGTAGCTCGAATTAGGGTTCGAAAAAAATATGAGCTTGTAAATCTTGAAGTTATACCCCAAAATCATATAAATTTTGACATAGTTTCAATTCAGAAATTAGGATCAATAAATCCATCTTTACAACATGTCTGTTTGATTTTCAGTATTGACACAGTTTAGTAAAATTGGCCTAGACACCTGCACACATTATGGAATTTTATGATCTTGGTCTTGTTGGAAAGTTAACAAGTTTTTCTAAACATTCACCAGAGTGATTATATGTCGAATTTCTGGCTCCAACATGTCAAAATTGGCTTCCAATACAGACCCTAAAATCTGTCTGAAAAACAAATTTGACACACTTTACCAATTAATTCACCATAAATCATATACTTAATAAGTTTTCATGAAATTTTATCTGTGAATCCAGGACTAACATATCTATAACTTTCCTTTAGGACATTTTTTCAAATTCTCAATCAACCCTGATGATATATGCATATGTATTGGCAACTTCTACAAATTCCTGCATGCTGAATGGTTAAGTGATGTGTTAAATTGTATATTGTTGTTATTCCATCCACTATGGCACATGATTATTGTTTTTACATGTAAACTAGATTAATGATATGTCATGCCAATTGATCTGCTAATGTGCTTACGGATACGCACGTCACGCTCACTACGTGTTTGTGAAAATGCCTGAATGAAGGCGAATGCCAGAAATGTTATAAATGCTCAATCATATGGATATGAACTGAGATTTGATATGAACTTGAGATATTGGGAGCATGTCATGCATGGTGCCATTTGTGATGTGATGATGGGTTGATGAATACGATGGAGGGCATGACACTTTAGTGCATGACCCACGTTGATATGAATATGAAATGTGACGCGTTGATATGAATATGAAATGTGACGCCATGCAACATGACTCCTTCATTACTAAAATGATGAAATGAAACTCTTGAATGTCTCAGTCCTCTCTAATGAGGATGAGTTAGCAAAGCCCGGTTTTTAGATGGGATTTGAGTAAATTGTGGATATGAGGCCTGGACTGTGAAGTTGGGAGATGATTATATGATGTGTGGAGTATATACCCACTCGCCTTTACCGGGAGTGGAGGGGAAGAGGGCATACGGAGGTTGTGATATGAGCCTCACTTCTGCCAGGGACGGAGGAGCTGAGAGTCTCGGCGTACAGTGCATGTGTCTACTGCATCGTGTGATATATTCACCCCAAATTTGGGGTGAAGTCCATGTCCTGGTATCATACAGTTTACCCAAGTTCCAATTAATTTAACTATAAATCAATAAAATAAGAATTTACGTGTTACTCCTTCTGCTGGCAGCACTTTTCTTCCCTTTGCATGTTCCTTGTGACTCTGTGTCATGCCTCATGCACTTGCACTTATCTTATTAGATATTGGTTGCTTGAACACTTGTGTTATTATTATTATTATTCGTGCTAACCCTTTCTTGCAGTAACTCGACATTGGACCGCAGGTATGATTTCCTTGTTTTAGCTATTTAACTTTCATTGTATCACTTAGTTACACGCTCTATTTCTCTTGGCTTGCCTTGTGGATTGATAACCTTAGAATGACATTCCAAATCTAAGTTGGTTCCTACTGGGACACACATTGATGTACTCCTCCTTATTTTTCAGGTAGCAGGGGTATCATTGTTGGAGGTAACTTGGAGTTGGGTTCAGGGGTAACACTTGGTGTGAGCTGTAGTTGTGGTTTGGTATGGTTGTCTTGGGAGGTGGAGAATGATGGTGTATATGTAGTGGTGTACCTGGATGATGTATATAAATGGAAGTTGTTATATATATGTGATATGTTGTTGTTGTTCTATGTTATTTACGAGTTGTTTATATTATTGTGGAGCTTTACTTGTACTATCCCAGCACGTGCGCAGTGGCCTGCGTATTCAGTTCTTCCTTCTCTCTCTTTTCCTCTCTCATCACCCTCACTCTTCAAAATACTTGGAAAAAAATTTTAATGCCGGGTATTCTGGGGAACGGGGCGTGACAGTTTTTGGCGGCCCATGCAGGTCCCCGCACTGCGATGTGCGTAAGGATAGTACACGTAATGCTTCAGTAGGTGATTGGGATACATTAGCCCTAAGGTGGGTAGTGACCTTAGAGCCTTAAGTGATCCACCCTTAAACCCCCAACTTAGGAAGTCAGAGGATGAATCTCCTACAGTGTAGTATATGATAGAAGTATAGTAGTTGGTATCAGTGTATACTGATATGATATTGAGAATATGTGTATATAAATGCAATTGCTGTACTTGGATATTAGAATTATATGTGTCACACGTATACTTGTATTCAGTATATATACATATTTGTATTTGAATAGCACGAAAGTTGCATGTATGGATAGGCGTGGGAGTATATACTAAGTGGGTGAATACTTGAGTGTATATATACTACGTCTCTGTAAAAGTACATGACAGGTATATGTGAGGCTGGTATGTGGTATACTTGTGCGACTCTGAGACATAGGTGATATATACATGTTTATTCATGGATGTATATTGGTGGGTACATATAAGCTAGTGGGGACATACGCCTTGTATGTGTGTGAGTGAAGATATGTACATAGCTGATATGAGTGCATGTAAGCGTTTTCCTATCTATTACATTATGGTTGTTCCCCGTGTAGGAAAGTATCAAGGTGCGTATATCTATCCTTGTGTGGATAGAGTGGTGGAGTGTTCATATTTTCTTGTAGATATATGTGGGGAAAGTGCATGTGTGTGAATATATGTGTGCTTGTATGGGTAGGTGGTGTAGATATGGGTTGAAATATTGGTGTATATATATCACTAGTGTTGTATTGCTAGTGTGTGAATTCCTAATGTGTTAGATTTGAATAATTGAGAATATATGTATGTGCTGCCTATGTGCATATAGGGATTGGTATATTGTTTTACTTAGGTATATGGTCGTGGGTGTATTATTTCGTGAAGATAGGTGTTGTGTTTTGGCCATATATAGCGTGTATGTAGCGATATAGATAAGTGGTGGATGCACTGGTAGTATGAGTAATGCTCCAGGGTGTTTGGAGTAGATGTATCCTAAGGTGGGTAGGGATGCTTTAGACCCGTCCACCTAAGTTGAGGCCTTAGCTCTATACCGTGCCTATTATCGGATAGGGATATAAGTGCAACATATATCATATGTAGAATGTGATGAATGTGAAGATTTGAGATTATACAGCGTATATATATAAATGGGATGGCTATGAGTTTGCACGATTAAGTAGAGTTATAGTATATATATGTGTGTGTATACGTTACCGTAGAATGATGTTTGCAAGACCATTTGGATGTATATGTAGTGTATGTATTCTTCTACATATGGTGGCATGCGGGAGGACTGTGTATTGGTATATGAGATACTTGTATGTATGTAGGCGTGTTGTAACAAGCGTGGTGTGATTGTGTATATGTGTCATTGAACGTGTATTGGTGCATGTCTTATGAGTGGTTATATGTGTATGTATGTGAATGATTCCTATTTTGACATACATGTGTCAGTATATGGATGAGTACGAATAGTGGATGTGGCCATCTATCGAATGTGTATGAATATTGAAATACATATATTTGTGTGTATACTAGTATGTTAGTAAAAGTATGGACATATTGGATGTTATGTATATAGTAGTATGGGTAG
The DNA here is from genome assembly GCA_030789695.1 of Scilla litardierei. Lineage (NCBI taxonomy): Eukaryota > Viridiplantae > Streptophyta > Magnoliopsida > Asparagales > Asparagaceae > Scilla > Scilla litardierei. The sequence goes on along the minus strand of CM061135.1, from coordinate 126,824,211 downwards.
CTACCGACTACCTGCTAATATAGTTGAGTAGCTTGACTGTATAAGTGTAAAACCAGGATATGTATAGTATGTGTGTAGGTGTGTGTGTGCCCATACATGGTAATGTATGTGCATGATGCATGGATCCTAATAGGTGTATATATATATATATATATATATATATATATATATATATATATATATATATATATATATAATGACTATCATACGCCATATGAGAGCCTATCTCATATGCCCTCTCACATAAAGCACCCAAGTACAACCAAGTACAAGCCCATGTGGGCTTGTACTTGGTTGCTTTATGTGAGAGAGAATATGAGACAATGCCTCATATGGCGTATGATACCCATTAATCCCATATATATATATACACACACACACACACATGTCTGTATGCATACCTACTATTAGAATAAGAATCTGGTGTGTATGATCGAACATGTATATGGCTATGTGTAGGCCTAGAGATATATATATGGTGTTGATATGAATACATCTGTGGGTATATAAGGAGTGTGTATATAATTAGATGTGGAATATCTACGTGAAGTATTGTTTGTTACCTATATGTGAATATGTGTCATACTTGTATAAATGTGAAGTGTTGGGATGTGTTCGTGTATGTGTAATGTGCAGTAGGAGTATATGTAATGGTGTGTATATTGGATGAATGAACATATATATGTATATATACTTATACATATCTTGTTTGTTCACATGCTGATCTATTCTATAGGGTTGTTCATCCAGGTGTATCTCGGTATACCCTGGATAAATGTATTCCTGCTTGTATGCATGTATATATACATATAGGTTTGTACCAAAGCATGTATGTATGTATATACATGTGCAATGTAAATGTAAAGGTGATAAGATATGTAACGTAGGTGTACATATATGTTGATAAATGTAAGTGAATGAAACTGTTTGATATGTGGGTATTGGAATGTGTGTGTTTGTTTGCAAATTTATATGTATACACGTGTGTGGAGTGTATATGAATATTTATAATTATTTGACTATCATGGCAGTATGCGCGTGGGATGTGCAAAGATAGTTATATATATAGCATATGGCGGAGGACGTGTTATGTTATGCACTCTTATGTGTATTGTGTGTGGTATAAGTGCCTATCTGTGTAAGGCAGTAGGTGCACTACTATGGATGTGAGATTATGTGTTAATTATTTAAAGCATGATTGTGAACCCTATATGACCTGATCATGCATACGTTGGTATGTGCATGTAAATGTATGTATGGATGAGACTAAATAATATATGTATATGGAGATTATATGCCTATACATGGAAGTAAGCCCATATGACTAAGTATTGGGTGTATAGGGATTAGGTGTACATACGGGGCGACATCGGGATAGTGACCATGTCTATCAAGAGATGGTGTGTAGATTAATGTGTATTATTGTGTGTTTGTGCATGAATATATATATATATATATATATATATATATATATATATATATATATATATATATATATATATATATATATATATATATATATATATAGAATAATGGCTATCATACGCCATATGAGGCCTTGCCTCATATTCCCTCTCACATAAAGCAACCAAGTACAACCAAGTACAAGCCCATGTGGGCTTGTACTTGATTGCTTTATGTGTGAGAGTATATGAGGCAAGGCCTCATATGGCGTATGATACACATTAATCCCATATATATATATATATATATATATATATATATATATATATATATATATATATATATATATATATATATATATATATATATTATATATATATATGGGTAAAGTGTTCCTAGGGTGACTCCTTAGATTAAATCTAAGGAGTCGCCCACATTTTCTCTCATCTCCCACAATTTTTTTTGATTTTATTTTTCATAGGATTGTTGGTCACATCATGGATGATCAGCATACTCAAAAGATCAAGTCATTCCAATACTTTAGGAAATCCCAGCAGATCTACCCCTTGCAACTTCAACGGTCAGGAGCCGGAAACGTGCTTATGAACCCCATAAAGTTGCAAATTGGTAGATCGGTGATAAGGGCTAAAGTCATTGGATGACTTGATTTTTGGTATGGGGTATCATTCATGATGTGACCAACAATCCTATGAAAAATAAAATCCAAAAAATATTGTCATCTCATGAGAGAAAATGGGTATAACTGTCCTTAGATTTAATCTAAGGAGTCACTAACTAGGAACACTTTACCATATATATATATATATATATATATATATATATATATATATATATAATATAAGCAGGTAGAATATAAGTCGTTATACTTGAAGGTATCATGATGTTGATACGATGTGATGTCGTATGCACATGGATGTGAGTATGTAACGCCCCGCTTCCCGGGATACTCCCCAAGAAGCGAGTGTTACGGGAGAACAAGAAAGAGATACAAAGATACGCAGGTCCACCGTGCACGTGCTGGGCAGTACACGTAATGCTCCACAGATAGAATTACAACACAAGGGTACAATAGACAAATAAATCATCTTTCATATTAATTATAAACAAAGTTCATTTACAACTTTACATACAACATCCCCATATACAACATATACACCCACTCTCAAATACAACACCAAGACAACTCTCTTATACATACAACCCTCCAACTACCCAAAGCCTCCAACTCCAACTCCGAGAATCACCAACAACCTGCTACCTGAAAAATATCAACGGGGACACGTCACAGCGTGACCCAGTAGGAATAGCCAACTCCCACTAGTATGCTATTTATGAAGATGCAACTACTTTACATGAAACCATGGCAAGGTACAAATGAAACATGGAATAATCGAAGGGGATCATACTACAATATTTGAACATGGCATTAAAGATTAGCAATGACAACTACTTTACTCGTACTCCATAGCATGAGGCAACTAATAATAGACATCAAGCATCAAATTGAAACATAGAGCAAGATATAAGAGCAACAAAATTGAAGTGAGTTATAACATTATTCCACAATACAAATGAGAGTTTTGAATACAAGATGGTCTCTCATGGCTATGGGACAATAGCCTTATACATGCATGGTTCATGGGTCCTCATGGCATGCCTTCATGTAAAAATATTTAATTCACATTTCCAACACATCATAACCAACATCGTAACAAGGTGTCATGCGCATCGTGCCATGCCCACCATACCACCACAACTCATACCACATTACCACCAACATGAATGCGTGCCATGTCCACCTCATTCCTCCCACCATGTATAACATCTACGGTCCCACATTCATGTTATAAATAAGTCTTAAAACATTAGTCAACATTTTAGTATTCTCATCTCCTCTTTCATTTCTATACTCTCTTTTTCATTAAGCCCCACAATTTTCCAACCAACTCATGGCCAAGTTTAATTAGCAACCATTCTTCCTCATAAAATGAGGAGAACACAACTTTACTCTCAACATCTCAACATTGCCAAAAAGTTAGTAACTTAACACATGATTCTCAATATATGGCCAACTTAAACATGGTTATTTCATCCAACTAAAACATTCAAATAATGACATGTGTATCAAACTTTTGATAAAGATAACAACTTGCATAAAAGAGAACTTGCAATTTGAACAATAAAGATTACAACTTTCCCACTGAGATTAACAAATGAAGTGAACTAACAACACAAAGTCTTCATCTTTCTCATTAATTTTTATTAAAGATGGCATCTTGCATGAAAAAGAGGACAACTTGCATAAAAATGAGGGCAATTTGCATATAATACAAGAAAGATCATAACTTTCCAAGTGAATTAACAAATAGGATGAACTAACAACACAAAGACATCATCTTTTCCATTGATCCCAAATAAAGATAGCATCTTGGCAACTATTACCCAACAAACTAGCAAGAAGCTAAATTTAACATCACATAATCATAAAAAGGCTATCTTTAATTAAGGGATGCAATACTACAATAGGATGAGATCTTTAATTTAAGATGCCATGCAAATAACATACTAGAAAGGGTTGGCTTTCCTACCTCATCTTGGATGATGGAATCTCCTCCTCTCTTCCTTAATCTTCTCTTTGATTTCCCTTTGATTTTCCTTTTCTTTTCCTTTTTTCTTCCTTTCTCCTTTCTTTTTCTCTTTTTTTTTCATGGGGACAATTCGGCCATCACAAGGAAAGGGGGGAAATGAGAGGATGACAACAAGAAAAGCAAAGAAAAGAGAGTGGTAGAAGGGTGTAGAAAAAGAGAGAGTTAATTAAGGAAAATATCTCCCTTCTAGAAGCTTAAGGATTTACAAGATTGTCATTCTCTACACTCTTCTCTTTTACTCTACACACAACCCAACCTTAATTACAAGTATGACATCCCTACACATGGCATGCTACTACACACACACTCCTAAAATCTTAATTACAAGAGTGCCATCATCAACACTCTTAACTCTAATAACTCAAGCCCAAAGCATGGCCCAACAACCCACTAGCTAATAAAATTAGCTAAGACCCAAAGAATAATAATAATACCAACCACTCCAATCCAATAATAATACTAACCAAACAATACCAATAATTACAACCATAACAATACCAACAACAACAATACTACTAATACCACCACTAACCCCCACACCAACAATACTACTGACAACCTAATAATAATAGCACATGCTACTATCATTAATAATACATCACTACCAATACACAAGGCCATCCCAAATAGTACTTAGCACTAGCAACTATAACAAATACTTCGCTAGTAGCACTTAGTACTAATACTCCATGTATCACCATATTAGCCAATAATCATTCACCAATATTCTTATACCAATATTCATACATTACTCCATAGGATTATACATTCACCTAGCCAAGTATTATTCATACATCACCAACACCATATCAACCAAGATTTATATACTCACATACAAATATTTATTACCAACATCCAATTCAATTACCCAATACAAAACAATTAGTCATGCATACATATATGTATTCATCCAAATATACATACATAAATACATATACGTATTTGTTAGCTTCAGTAAATACTGGTTCAAATAATCCGATAAATCATTAGGTTTGTATTTAGTGAAATAAATGATATTTGTTTGTAAAATGTTTCTATTAGCATTTAGCCTGATATCACAAATCTATGCCGCAGATAAACCGCGCCTCTTGTTACGATCACCAGAACACCCAACATCACCCCGAGGCAAGTATTTATTGTATTTGAATTTGAGACAACTGCTAAGAACTAACACAATCATCATTTTAATACGCCCATATTTTATCTGTTGTAGCTGACTAAAAGCGGACTTTTCATGTTAATAGTCCCTTGATAAAAGAACAACTTTCTCTGCATATTTTTAATTGAACCAAAACGGGACAGAGGGTAGGACACAACCCTCAAATTACAACGAGAACCCATCGATTACAGATGGAGAATGAAACTAGTCGGTGACTGGTTATGACACTTGGGTGGGGTTGGTCCTTAGTAGTAGGGTTCGTAGATGTAGCTTGACCACCTTACGGCTCCCTCCATAACCACACCAATGGAGGCAAGCAAGAAGGCGTCACGGAAAACCCCCGATGATAGGGTGCATCAAGTACATACTACCAACCCAGACAGGGACTTATCACGAGCACAATAAATGAAACATATAACAGCTTTACTCCTTGAACTGCAATTTCATATATGTTATGTTTCTCTTTCTGCACTTATCATTTATAATATGTGTACTAACGCTCATACTTTTCTTTCTGCACTTTTTGTAAATGTGTACCAACATTTTTGTTCCATCACAAGCTATTCTTAATTCTTTTACTTTAAATACTTTGCCGAGCTTCTCGCTGACATATATTTCATGTGTTTGTGAAATATATGTTAGGTTCAGAGACTGATTACTTTGCAGACCCCACTTTTGAGGATCCTACCGTAGAGGTGGACCCCGCTGATCAGAGTTACGAGGACGCTGAGGTCCTCCCTGCTGAAGACTAGAAAATCGTTGCAGTCTTTACCTATTTAGTTGTATTTGCTATTTTCAGGTGTGTTTGCTTTGCTATTTTCAGGTGTGTTCGCTTTCAGCAGGTTGTACGGCCATGCTAGGCCTAATGTCACTTGTGTACTTTGCTTTAAAAACGCTGGAATAAATTTGTAATAAATATTTGTGCTGTTTCTGAGAAATTCGCGTGCAGGGACCTGCTTGTTAAATAACGCTTATTGTGCTTAAGTCAAGGAAGGAAGAAAAAAAAAGTACTCCTTCTTTGCTTTAAGCACAAGCGGACCCGCTCACGTTCTCGCTCCCTTACATGGGAAGCGGGGCGTGACAGGTTTTAGTGGTGGCCCATGCAGGTCGTGCACTCTGCGAGACACTTCAGAAACAGTATTGATATTATTACTAACCAGCTCGTTTAAATAAAGTTGTACACAAATGTTTACCTTTTCTGTTTACAGCATGGCAGGAAGGCATAACACTCGCAATGGGAATGGAGTCAATGGGAACGGTAATCCCGACTTCAATGAACTCCTAGGTGTTATGAGAGGCATGCTGGAGATCCAGCAGCAGCTGATTCAGGAAGGACGACATGCTGCGCCACCTGCACCACCGCCTCCTCCTCAAGCTACACCCGGAGCCAAGCAATTTCGGGAGCTGAACCCGAAGAGCTTATCGGGAACAGAAGGGCCAATAGCAGCTGAAGAATGGGCCCGCAGTACGGAAGACGATCTGAGTCTTTCTCGTATTGATCAAGCTGGATGGGTTGAAGTCACCAAGAAGCAACTGACGGGCAATGCACGAAACTGGTGGGATAGAGAAGAAGCCCGTCTGGTTAAGCCCATCAATTGGGCCATGTTTCGAGAGCGTTTCAACGCTCAATATTTTCCTCGAGCAGCTAAGAGGGAACTGCATCAACGCTTTGTCAATCTGAAGCAAGACAACCGAACAGTTGATGAATACGAGGCGGAATTCTCTATGCTCAGTCGATTTGCTCCACACTTGGTGGAGGATCCCGAAGACTGCGCGAATCAATTTCTCCAGGGGCTGGACCTGGATATTCAGGGTTCGATGTCTGCGACGAACCCAACCACACTTCAGGGAGTGTTGGACGCTGCCAGGGATTTTGAGCGTGTTCAGAAGCGTAAGAAGGCGCTTCAGATCGGAGGAAGCAGACGTCCATCGGAGCCACCCAGGGGAAATTTCAGGCCTACTCAGACTGTTCAATTCAAGAGGCCTGCTGCTCCTGTCAATAATCGACCTCAAATGGTCTGCTTTCACTGCAAGCGCACTGGACATCTCAAAAAGGACTGCAGAGAGCTGCTGAACCAATGCCTGATATGCGGATCATCTGCACATGCTGTCAGGGACTGCCCTCGTCGCACCAATAACCCAATGGCTGCGGGACCTTCTGGACCTGTTCAGCTTGGAGCTCCTGGACCAAATCAGCGTGGACCACCTCTGGTTCCACAGCAGAAAGCTTATGATCAGGCGAGGCAGAACCAGCCGAAGCGATAGGCATTTACCATGACTGCCGCTGAGGCCGAGACTGATGAACAAGTGATCTCAGGTATTACCTAAACTATTCTTTTTATATGCTTATGATATGTTTATATATGTGTGTTTGATTTATTTGCCCTTAGCTAAGATGTTACCCTACATTCTAGGTGTTATCTTAGTAGCCTCACATCCGGCTCTATCCCTATTTGATTCTGGATCCTCTCATTGCTTCATATCCCGAGGATTCATAGAGAAGCATTCTATTCGTATTGACCCTCTCCCAAATAGCTGGAACATCACTACCGGGAGTGGAGTAGTTAAAACTTCTAGTGGATGTCGATCTTGCCCTATAGTGATCTGTGGACACGAGTTGTTTGCAGATTTTATGATAGTCAACATGCCAAACTTCGATGCAATATTCGGCATGGAATGGTTAGGAAATTTCTACGCTACCATCGATTGTCACAAGAAGAAGGTAGTGTTCGAAATTCCTGATCATCCGGTGTTTGAATTCGCAAGCGGAGATCGTTCACTTGGACCTATCAAGTTTCGGGCCAAGCCGAACGAAATGATCATTGCAGCAATGTTAGTTGAACCCGAGAAGCCTAGAGTGGTTCGAGATTTTGAGGATGTATTCCCTGAAGATATTTCAGGATTACCACCTGATCGAGCTTTGGAATTCACCATCGACCTTCTACCGAACACTCAACCGATTTCGAAGGCACCTTATCGCATGGCTCCTGCTGAACTGGAAGAACTTCGGAAACAACTCGACGACCTGTTGCAGAAGGGATTGATAAATCCCAGCGTATCTCCTTGGGGTGCACCAGTTCTTTTGGTCAAGAAGAAGGATGGATCAAGAAGGATGTGTGTGGATTACCGAGAACTGAATAAGGTAACCATAAAGAACAAGTACACGCTTCCGCGTATTGACGACATATTCGATCAACTTGGCGGATGGCGAGTATTTTCTAAACTGGATCTCCGAAGTGGTTATCATCAAGTGAAGGTCAGAAATGAAGATATTCCGAAGACGGCATTCCGGACCAAGTATGGGCACTATGAATTCGTAGTCATGCCATTCGGTGTGACTAACGCCCCAGCAGTATTCATGAATCTAATGAACTTGATTTTCTATGAGTTCTTGGATAAGTTCGTTGTGATATTCATCGACGACATCTTGGTCTACTCAAAGGATGAAGAAGAGCATGCCAAGCATCTGCGGATTGTATTGCAGACCTTGCGACATCATCGGTTGTATGCCAAGTACAGCAAGTGTGAATTTTGGCTAGACCGAATTGCATTCCTCGGGCATGTGGTATCGGGCGACGGTATCTCTGTCGACCCGGAGAAAGTTACCTCAGTCAGGAATTGGCCGACTCCTCGATCAGCATCAGATATCAGAAGTTTCCTAGGATTGGCGGGTTATTACCGTCGATTCATCAAGGACTTTTCAAGGATTACTGAGCCTATGACTCGTCTGACGAGGAAAGATATCAAGTTCATCTGGTCCGAGGCATGTGAGAAAGCATTTGAAGAATTAAAGGCGAAGCTGACAACTGCACCAGTTCTGGCTATACCAGACAGGACTGGAGGATTTGAAGTGTATTGTGACGCATCTGGCAAGGGTCTCGGATGTGTTCTACATCAACATAGTCATGTTGTAGCATATGCTTCCCGACAACTAAAGACTCATGAGAAGAATTATCCAACTCATGATCTGGAGTTAGCTGCAGTTATATTTGCTCTAAAGATTTGGAGACATTTTCTATTGGGCGAGCAAGTCAAGATCTTCACCGACCACAAAAGTTTGAAGTACATCTTCACCCAGAAGGAGCTCAATATGAGGCAACGTAGATGGTTAGAACTTATGGCTGATTATGATATTGATCTTCAATATCATCCAGGAAAAGTGAATGTGGTACCTGATGCACTAAGCCGTTTACCAGCAATTATGACTCTCACAGCTTAATGGAGACTTCAGCAAGCAATGAGAGAGTTGGAGATTGAAGTTATTTTGCCCGGGACTTCGGCAACATGGATGAATATGCAAATCCAGTCTACTATCGTGGATCGGATTAAAGCTGCTCAGTCTGGAGATGCAAAGTTACAGAAGATTAAAGCGCAAGTGGAAGCAGGTCTTCGAACGGATTTTCTTATCCATGAAGACGGATCTTTGAGATATGGCAGCAGAATTTGCGTACCTTCAGGCGATATCCGAGAAGAACTCATGAAAGAAGCACATAGCTCTCCATACTCCATTCATCCTGGTGGAACTAAGATGTACAAGGATCTTCGTCTGAATTTTTGGTGGCATGGTATGAAGAGGAGCGTAGCTCGAAGCGTCGCCAAGTGCCTTGTGTGTCAGCAAGTAAAGGCTGAGCATCATCGCACTGCTGGATTGCTTCAACCTCTGCCTATTCCGGAATGGAAGTGGCAGCACATCACTATGGATTTCGTGACTGGACTACCTCGGAGTACTAAGCAGAATGATGCAATTTGGGTGATCGTTGACCGATTAACCAAATCAGCGCATTTTATACCTTTCCGAGTGGGACAATCTACGGAAATACTTGCTAAGAAGTACATGGAGGAGATTGTTCGACTGCATGGAATTCCAGTGAGCATTGTCTCTGATCGGGACACAAGATTCACATCTCAATTTTGGAAGAGTCTGCAATCCAATCTGGGTACCAGTCTTAGTTTCAGCACTGCGTATCACCCGCAGACGGATGGCCAATCAGAGCGTACCATCCAGATATTGGAGGACATGCTACGAGCTTGTATGCTGGATTTCAAAGGCTCGTGGGAAGATCATCTACACCTGGTAGAGTTTGCCTATAACAATAGCTACCAAGCCAGCATTGGCATGGCCCCATTTGCAGCGCTTTATGGGAGGAAATGTCGTTCCCCTTTGAGCTGGGATGACATTGGCGATCGAGAAATTTGGGGTCCTGAAATGATCGTAGAAGCCGTCGACGTGGTGCGAACCATCAGAGACAAACTTCGCATTGCGCAAGACTGGTACAAGCACTGGGCCGACGCGAAGCCTCGTCATCTAGAGTTTCAACCCGGAGATCATGTGTTCCTGAAGATATCTCCTAACCGGGGATTGATAAGATTTGGAAGAAAAGGAAAGCTCAGTCCAAGATTCATTGGACCCTTCGATGTATTGGAACGAGTTGGAGAAGTGGCCTATCGTCTGGCGTTACCACCTTCACTGGAGGGAGTGCATGATGTGTTTCATGTCTCCCAGCTGCGTCGTTATATCAGTGATCCTACGCATGTGGTAAATCATTCAGAAATCACAATGCGACCAGATCTTACCTATGAGCAGCAGCCAGTACAGATTCTGGATCGACGTCAGAAGACTCTTAGGAATAGAGTCGTTAACCTCGTGAGAGTGATGTGGCGTCACGACTCACCTGGAGAGTCTACATGGGAGCGGGAAGACGATATGCAAGAACGCTACCCTTATCTATTCCTCTAGTATGGTGATATTAATAGTAAGTATTATTAGCCATAATCTCTTGTTTTCTTGAATGCTATGATATCACGTTATATATTTCATGTTATTTACAACTTAGTTTACTCGGTCATTTTGTCTAAATTCCGAGGACGGAATTTTTATAAGGATGGTAGAATGTAACGGCCGGATTTCATCGTACATGTGTTTCCGTAACAAGACGGATTTAATCGGAGTAAATGATTTTTTATTTTATTTTTTGTAACTCAAATATACAAATGGACATTGTATTCGTGACCCTCGCGACGGCATGAACGCGTGGCTATTTTTTTCGTAATTTTTCGGAGACATTCCTATAAAATGATATGTAATAACAAAACAATAATTAAATAATAATTAAAAAACATAAAAAAAAGAGCTGAGGCAACCCACGTGAAAACGTGGGTGCTTTTTTTTCAAAACTCGTACATAAACTCACCTAATCTAATTAATAAGGTTGACTTAAAATTAATACTAAATTATTATTATTATTATTATGCCTTTCTATATTTTAAACCCCTTCAGCTCCCTTCCCCTCACTCATTTGTTCTCATCACCGACTCGTCTCCCTTTCTCTCCGGCCATCTCCCCTGCTCCGTTCATCGCCATCGACCCTCTGCTCCCGCCGTCGCGCCGCTCTGCTCGCCGTCGGGAACGCCGCCCGCAGCCACTTCTCGCATGCGCCTCCTCCGGCCAACCTCAGCGTCGTCCGCCCCCACATCTCCCCGACTATAGCGTTCGCCCTGAAGCACCGCCACCTAGACGCCGCCGCCGCCGTCGATCTGCACCGCCGGAGCCCCGGATCGCCGCCGCCCACCACCTGGAAGCCGCCTGCGCCGCCGTGCCCAATCCGCCGCCGTTAAGCCCCGGTGCCGACCCGCCCTTAGCCGATCTCCCCTGCACAGAACCGAACAAAAAAAAGGGAAAAAAAACAGAAGAAGAAGAAGCAGAGAGAGGGGAGAACGACAGAGAGAGGAGGGGGGGATTGAGAGAGTAAGCCTATTTTATAATAAGTTTTATATAATAATAGTTGTAATAATATTATTAATATATTAAAAAGTTTTTAGATTAGGTTTTTACAGTTAAGTTGATAGGAAAGTTAATGATTATTATAAATAATTATTAGTTAGTATGTTAATGTTAGCCCTAGTTACTGTTATAGGGTAATTAAGTTAAAACCTTAATAGTTTCATTCCAAGTTCAGTTTTGATTCACAGTCTATCAGCCTGCTAATATATGACATTCTTATATTAAATATTTGACCATTAATAGTTGATTTTTATGTATTGATTTAATAGTTGAGTTTTATGTATTGATTGATCTGATAACATCTAAAATTTAATGGGGTTATTAATGTTTATGCATATGTTTTGTCAATAACATCAAATTAGCATTATGATAATAATAATTCTTTATCCCTCCTCTGTTCACCTCTGTCCAAATCCTTAAGAATGAATATGAATCATTATTTTTTTATGTTGCATAGTTATTATTGCTCAATATGCAAAGTTTCGGTATGCATGGTTATTGCATGGTTATTATCATAAAATAAGCTCTGTCTGTTCTGATGTCTTCAAGTTATTAACCAATTTAAACTTATACTATATTAGTGATTAGGTATATGCTATTAAAAGACCAATCATGTTAGCTTCAGTAAATACTGGTTCAAATAATCCGATAAATCATTAGGTTTGTATTTAGTGAAATAAATGATATTTGTTTGTAAAATGTTTCTATTAGCATTTAGCCTGATATCACAAATCTATGCCGCAGATAAACCGCGCCTCTTGTTACGATCACCAGAACACCCAACATCACCCCGAGGCAAGTATTTATTGTATTTGAATTTGAGACAACTGCTAAGAACTAACACAATCATCATTTTAATACGCCCATATTTTATCTGTTGTAGCTGACTAAAAGCGGACTTTTCATGTTAATAGTCCCTTGATAAAAGAACAACTTTCTCTGCATATTTTTAATTGAACCAAAACGGGACAGAGGGTAGGACACAACCCTCAAATTACAACGAGAACCCATCGATTACAGATGGAGAATGAAACTAGTCGGTGACTGGTTATGACACTTGGGTGGGGTTGGTCCTTAGTAGTAGGGTTCGTAGATGTAGCTTGACCACCTTACGGCTCCCTCCATAACCACACCAATGGAGGCAAGCAAGAAGGCGTCACGGAAAACCCCCGATGATAGGGTGCATCAAGTACATACTACCAACCCAGACAGGGACTTATCACGAGCACAATAAATGAAACATATAACAGCTTTACTCCTTGAACTGCAATTTCATATATGTTATGTTTCTCTTTCTGCACTTATCATTTATAATATGTGTACTAACGCTCATACTTTCCTTTCTGCACTTTTTGTAAATGTGTACCAACATTTTTGTTCCATCACAATCTATTCTTAATTCTTTTACTTTAAATACTTTGCCGAGCTTCTCGCTGACATATATTTCATGTGTTTGTGAAATATATGTTAGGTTCAGAGACTGATTACTTTGCAGACCCCACTTTTGAGGATCCTACCGTAGAGGTGGACCCCGCTGATCAGAGTTACGAGGACGCTGAGGTCCTCCCTGCTGAAGACTAGAAAATCGTTGCAGTCTTTACCTATTTAGTTGTATTTGCTATTTTCAGGTGTGTTTGCTTTGCTATTTTCAGGTGTGTTCGCTTTCAGCAGGTTGTACGGCCATGCTAGGCCTAATGTCACTTGTGTACTTTGCTTTAAAAACGCTGGAATAAATTTGTAATAAATATTTGTGCTGTTTCTGAGAAATTCGCGTGCAGGGACCTGCTTGTTAAATAACGCTTATTGTGCTTAAGTCAAGGAAGGAAGAAAAAAAAAGTACTCCTTCTTTGCTTTAAGCACAAGCGGACCCGCTCACGTTCTCGCTCCCTTACATGGGAAGCGGGGCGTGACACGTATTCACCCAAGTATTACACACATATGGGCATTACAATCTACCCACCTTAAAAATAATGTTCGTCCTCGAACTTTCTAAAGCTAAGAGTCCAAGTGTAGATAACTCTAGACTCTAATACCACTACCCACCTTAGGACACAACTACCCTTACGGAACATTACATGCACTACCTTACGCACGCCACAGTTCATGACCTGCATGGGCCACCAAATGTAACGCCCCGCTTCCCGGGATACTCTCCAAGAAGCAAGTGTTACGGGAGAACAAGAAAGAGATACAAAAGATACGTAGGTCCACCTTGCACGTGCTGGGCAGTACACGTAATGCTCCACAGATAGAATTACAACACAAGGGTACAATAGACAAATAAATCATCTTTCATATAATTATAAACAAAGTTCATTTACAACTTTACATACAACATCCCCATATACAACATATACACCCACTCTCAAATACAACACCAAGACAACTCTCTTATACATACAACCCTCCAACTACCCAAAGCCTCCAACTCCAACTCCGAGAATCACCAACAACCTGCTACCTGAAAAATATCAACGGGAACACGTCACAGCGTGACCTAGTAGGAATAGCCAACTCCCACTAGTATGTTATTTATGAAGATGCAACTACTTTACATGAAACGATGGCAATGTACAAATGAAACATGGAATATGCGAAGGGGGTCATACTACAACATTTGAACATGGCATTAAAGATTAGCAATGAAACCTACTTTACTCGTACTCCATAGCATGAGGCAACTAATAATAGACATCAAGCATCAAATTGAAACATAGAGCAAGATATAAGAGTAACAAAATTGAAGTGAGCTATAACATTATTCCACAATACAAATGAGAGTTTTGAATACAAGAGGGTCTCTCATGGCTATGGGCCTTATACATGCATGATTCATAGGTCCTCATAGCATGCCTTCATGTAAAAATATTTAATTCACATTTCCAACACATCATAACCAACATCTTAACAAGGTGTCATGCACATCGTGCCATGCCCACAATACCACCACAACTCATACCACATTACCACCAACATGAATGCGTGCCATGTCCACCTCATTCCTCCCACCATGTATAACATCTACGGTCCCACATTCATGTTATAAATAAGTCTTAAAACATTAGTCAACATTTTAGTATTCTCATCTCCTCTTTCATTTCTACTCTCTTTTTCATTAAGCCCCACAATTTTCCAACCAACTCATGGCCAAGTTTAATTAGCAACCATTCTTCCTCATAAAATGAGGAGAACACAACTTTAATCTCAACATCTCAACATTACCAAAAAGTTAGTAACTTAACACATGATTCTCAATATATGGCCAACTTAAGCATTGTTATTTCATCCAACTAAAACATTCAAATAATGACATGTGAATCAAACTTTTGATAAAGACAACAACTTGCATAAAAGAGAACAACTTGCAATTAGAACAATAAAGATTACAACTTTCCCACTTAGATTAACAAATTAAGTGAACTAACAACACAAAGTCTTTATCTTTCTCATTAATTTTTATTAAAGATGGCATCTTGCATGAAAAAGAGGACAACTTGCATAAAAATGAGGGCAATTTGCATATAATACAAGAAAGATCATAACTTTCCAAGTGAATTAACAAATAGGATGAACTAACAACACAAAGACATCATCTTTTCCATTAATCCCAAATAAAGATAGCATCTTGGCAACTATTACCCAACAAACTAGCAAGAAGCTAAATTTAACATCACATAATCGTAAAAAGGCTATCTTTAGTTAAGGGATGCAATACTACAATAGGATGAGATCTTTAATTTAAGATGACATGCAAATAACATACTAGAAAGGGTTGGCTTTCCTACCTCATCTTGGATGATGGAATCTCCTCCTCTCTTCCTTAATCTTCTCTTTGATTTCCCTTTGATTTTCCTTTTCTTTTCCTTCTTTCTTCATTTCTCCTTTCTTTTTCTCTTTTTTTTCATGGGGACAATTCGGCCATCACAAGGAAAGGGGGAAAATGAGAGGATGACAACAAGAAAAGAAAAGAAAAGAGAGTGGTAGAAGAGTTTAGAAAAAGAGAGAGTTAATTAAGAAAAATATCTCCCTTCTAGAAGCTTAAGGATTTACAAGATTGCCATTCTCTTCACTCTTCTCTTTTACTCTATACACAACCCAACCTTAATTACAAGTATGACATCCCTACACATGGCATGCTACTACACACCCACTCCTAAAATCTTAATTACAAGAGTGCCATCATCAACACTCTTAACTCTAATAACTCAAGCCCAAAGCATGGCCCAACAACCCACTAGCTAATAAAATTAGCTAAGGCCCAAAGAATAATAATAATACCAACCACTCCAATCCAATAATAATACTAACCAAACAATACCAATAATTACAACCATAACAATACCAACAACAACAATACTACTAATACCACCACTAACCCCCACAACAACAATACTAATGACAACCTAATAATAATAGCACATGCTACTATCATTAATAATACATCACTACCAATACACAAGGCCATCCCAAATAGTACTTATCACTAGCAACTATAACAAATACTTCGCTAGTAGCACTTAGTACTAATACTCCATGCATCACCATATTAGCCAATAATCGTTCACCAATATTCGTATACCAATATTCATACATAACTCCATAGGATTATCCATTCACCTAGCGAAGTATTATTCATACATTACCAACACCATATCAACCAAGATTTATATACTCACATACAAATATTTATTACCAACATCCAATTCAATTACCAAATACAAAACAATTAGTCATGCATACATATATGTATTCATCCAAATATACATACATAAATACATATACGTATTCACCCAAGTATTACACACATATGGGCATTACAAGTAGTGATCTAAATACGTGTAATAATATGTATAGAGACTTAATTGTGGTGTGTGATGTATGTGTTAACGTGTGAATATGTGGGCCAAGATGTTCATGTGAAGAACATATACGTATCTGTATGTAATGACGCATATAATAATATGGATGTGCTACTAGATGAGTAATAGGATGTATCTGTGACATATGTGTGCTACGGATGTGCATGGATAATAGTGAAGCATATAGAGTATATATGTGTGGTGTAGATACTTATTCTTATTTGTACTTCATGGGTAGTAAGATCATCATACCTAGCTGACCTTGGCAAGGATCACACCCTAGGAAGTCCGAGGATGGACTTTATTTTAAGGTGGGTAGGATGCCAAGCCCTATTTTCACTATACGGGTATTCTACTGAACACGCGTGGTATTTCTACCTATGGTGCATACGTAGTCATGAAATAAACGTAGATATCGATGTATTAGATATAGTGCAAGGGGGATTAGGCTGTAATACGTGGCTAAGGGAAGAGAATGTGAAATGTGAATTCGGAAGAAGTGCAAATGACGTCGTGGGTGTAAAACAACAGGAACGTGTTAGACGCGTGTGGGTGAAGCATGTGTGCATGCATGGATGTGCGTGGATGTGTGTAGGAAGGGCCATGCAAGTATGAAAGGGGTTAGGGATCAATGGCAACCCCGTAAATTTTCAGAAAGGAGAGGGGCAAAACGGTCATTTGGACTAAAGCTGCTGTGCGTACATCCTTAAGTGGTGTGTGCATAAAGTAATGGCGAACTTGTAAATACCTAGAATATGGAGGGGTATTTTGGTCATTTAACTAAGTGCATACTTATCTTAAAGAGATTTCTAGTACTAGATATTTTAGGAGAATTCTCTCCTTTCTTCTTTATTCTTCTTTTCTTTACTTCTTTCATTTTCTTTTCCCATTTTCCCCCCATGCATGGTCGGCCACCCCCTCTCCCATTTCCCCCCTCCTTCTTCAAAATAAAACCGAAATTCTCATTCACAAATAGAAGAAGTCCATGCTTGCTTGAAGAGAAAAGAAGATGGAGAAGAAAGAAAGAGGAAGAGAAGAGAAAATTGAGCTTTTTGAGGTAGGAACTCTCTTGGTTTGGAATTCCATCAAATTAATTTTTGCTAATACGTTTTTATAGCATGTTTATCCAATATGTGATGAGGATAGTCAATTTTTACATGCTATGGCTCAATTTCACAATTTCCCTTTGATATTCTTAGCAAAGTCATCTCTTTTTGAAATTCAGAAATCTTGATGTCTGATTTTGCCTTGATTGTGGTTACTATAGCTCGAATTAGGGTTCAAAAAAAATATGAGCTTGTAGATCTTGAAGTTCTACTCCAAAATCATATAAATTTTGACATAGTTTCAATTCAGAAATTAGGATCAATAAATCCATCTTTACAACATGTCTGTTTGATTTTCAGTGTTGACACAGTTTAGTAAAATTGGCCTAGACACCTGCACACATTATGAAATTTTGTGATCTTGGTCTTGTTGGAAATTTAACAAGTGTTTCTAAAAATTCATCAAAGTGCTTATACGTCCAATTTCTGGCTCCAACATGCTCAAAATTGTCTTCCAATACAGACCCTAAAATCTGTCTGAAAAACAGATTTGACACACTTCACCAATTAATTCACCATAAATCATATACTTAATAATTTTCCATGATATTATATCTGTGAATCCAGGACTAACATATCTATAACTTTTATTTGGGGCATTTTGTCAAATGCTCAATAAAACCTGATGATATATGCCTATGTATTGGCAACTTCTACAAATTCCTGCAAGCTGAATGGTTAAATGATGTGTTAAATTGTATATTGTTGTTATTCCATCCACTATGGCACATGATTATTGTTTTTACATGTAAACTAGATTAATGATATGTCATGCCAATTGATCTGCTAATGTGCTTACGGATACGCACGTCACGCTCACTACGTGTTTGTGAAAATGCCTGAATGAAGGCGAATGCCAGAAATGTTATAAATGCTCAATCATATGGATATGAACCGAGATTTGATATGAACTTGAAATATTGTGAGCATGTCATGCATGGTTCCATATGTGATGTGATGATGGGTTGATGAATACGATGGAGGGCATGACACTTCAGTGCATGACCCACGTTGATATGAATATGAAATGTGACGTCATGCAACATGACTCCTTCATTACTAAAATGATGAAATAAAACTCTTGAATGTCTCAGTCCTCTCTAATGAGGATGAGCTAGCAAATTCCGGGTTTTAGATGGGATTTTGAGTAAATTGTGGATATGATGCCTGGACTGTGAAGTTGGAGATGATTATGTGATGTGTGGAGTTTATACCCACTTGCCTTTACCGGGAGTGGAGGGGATTTTTATACCCACGCGCCTTTACCGGGAGTGGAGGGGAAGAGGGCATACGGAGGTTGTGATATGAGCCTCACTCCTGCCAGGGACGTGGGAGCTGAGAGGCCCGTCGTACAGTGCTCGTGTCCACTGCGTCGAGTGCTATATTCATCCCAAATTTGGGGTGAAGTCCAGGTCCCGGTATCATACAGTTTACCCAAGTTCCAATTAATTCAACTATAAATCAATAAAATAAGAATTTGCGTGTTACTCCTTATGCTGGCAGCACTTTCTTCCCTTTCCATGTTCCTTGTGATTCTGTGTCATGCCTCAGGCACTTGCACTTATCTTATTAGATATTGGTTGCTTGAAAACTCGTGTTATTATTATTATTATTCATGCTAACCCTTTCTTGCAGTAACTCGACATTGGACCTGCAGGTATGATTCCCTTGTTTTAGCTATTTAACTTTCATTATATCACTTAGTTACACGCTCTATTTCTCTTGGCTTGCCTTGTGGATTGATAACCTTAGAATGGCGTTCTAAATCCAAGTTGGTTCCTATTGGGGCACACATTGATGTGCTGTGCTCCTCCTTATTTTTCAGGTAGCTGGGTATCATTGTTGGAGGTGACTTGGAGTTGGGTTCAGGGGTAACACTTGGTGTGAGCTGTAGTTGTGGTTTGGTACGATTGTCTTGGAAGGTGGAGAATGACGGTGTATATGTAGTGGTGTACCTGGATGATGTATATAAATGGAAGTTGTTATATATATGTGATATGTTGTTGTTGTTCTATGTTATTTACAAGTTGTTGATATTACTATGGAGCTTTACTTGTACTATCCCAGCACGTGCGCAGTGGCCTGCTTATTCAGTTCTTCCTTTTCTCTCTTTTTCTCTCTTATCACCCTCACTCTTTAGAATACTTGGAAAAAAAAATCTTAATGCCGGGTATACTGGGGAACTGGGCGTGACAACAGTAGAGTGACCTTCTTCATGAGACGCAGATGTAGCGTTGACTGCCATTGTTACATTATGCTATAACCTCACTCTGAAACCAATTGTAAGGACCGTCTACCTTGCAATACTAACAACAAATACTCTAGAGGGGGGTGAATAGAGTAATGGCAATAAATTGTGTAATTAAAATTAAACTTGCAAATGCAGAATTATAAATGCAAGAGGAATTAATCAACACAAATAATCCAAACGCAACACAAGATATTACCCTGGTTCCCCAAACTTGGGTACGTCCAGCCACACCAATATTCACTATATTTCCCACAAAGAGAAGTGAATACAAATCCCACAAAGAGATACCTCACACAGAGGATTCTGTCCTACACAAGAACCAAATCAACCCTACACAAGGGTCTAACTCCCACACAGAGAATTACCAACTCCCACACAGAGAATTAGAGTTAGCCCTACACTAGGACACCAAACTCCCACAAAGAGAGTAACTCCCACAAAGAGAGTATCTAATTCCCACAAAGAGAATTAGGGTTTCAAAGAAACACAAAGTAAAACAAATACTCTTACCTATGCCTTGAGATGGACTTACTCATAAATGAATGCAATGCATGGAAGAGGATCTTCAAGTGATGAGATTAGCTAGAAATGCACTTGGATGATTTCCCTTAGCTTGACTTCAATGCATGAAGGAGAGAATGAGCTCTAAGAGAGAAATGAGAGAGTTTGAGAGTAGCTTAATCAATCTTTAATGATTTGCAATAGCATCAAGAAGTTCCAATGAACTCAGCCCTCTCATATATATAGGAACCCTATATGAACTCTCAAAAGCCAAGAAAACAGCCAAAAACAAAAACTGCATCGGCTAGATTTTAGGCTGAAACGTCACTGATAGTTGACTGATGAACAAATGACAGTCGACTGTCCAACGACTAATTAATTCCCAACGGCTATAATCTGAGCCATGACAGTAGACTGTAAAAGACTATACAGTCGATTGTAAAACAGACAGTCGACTGTATATCCTTCATCAGGCGACTGCTGCAGGAGATGGAAAATAACAGAGAGATGCCCTTTTACTCCCAATATGCATACATACGACTGATGACCAGAACACAATCGACTGTAAATTATACATGTGAATGTTTATCCTTCCTCAGTCGACTGCTGCAATGAAAGGAAATAAACAGAGAGATGCAATTTTCGCACTTACGCCTTTCAGATGACTGATGACCATTTCACAGGCGACTGTAAATATACATGCGACTGTAAATACTTCATCAGTTGACTGATTTGAAAAGCTCAAATAGATTCAATAATAAGTTGACTTGAGCAGTGCACCACAGTCGACTGTAGAAGGCTCGACAGGCGACTGAAATCACCCAGTCGACTGTAAAACCTTCAGCAGGCGACTGTAGGAGAGCCATAGACTCCAATTGAGTCTTTGGACAAGATGAACCTATTAGGTTGGTTTCTATGATAATCATAAGGCTCATTAAGATGATTAAATGCATGTGCATGAATGAGTAGACCATCTAATAAGGCATTACATTCCAAAAGAGAGAAAGCAGTCAATGAAATATTACATGGATTATATTGCTTTCCTTAGAGTCTATGGCTTCAATCTTGATGCCTTGAAGCTCCCCAATCATCTCCAAGCTTTGGTACCCCTTGAGTCCAAGCTTTGGCCCTTCTCCACTTGATGTCCATCCTTACACCAAGTGTTTAGCCTCCAAAAATGATATTCTAGACATGTTAACTATGAGACTAAAACAAGAGAGTCATTAGCAACAACATAATGTTGTGATCATCATCAAAATAACATTGGTATGAAACACTGTTAGAAATCGGATGAACAAGGAACCACAATACATCACCTTTGATGAAGGCAGCGGATTAGAGGATCGGTGCTTGGATCGTGCTTGGAATCACTCACGGAAGCCAAACGAATTTTCACCACCAAAATTACCCGTTCCTTTCTTCTACTTGTGTTGGGAGAGAGGAGAATGCAAATCAATTGCTTTTGATGGAATCATCTTTCTATCTGCCTATGGGAGATATTTATAGGGATTAAGAAGAGCTGTTTCCTCCCATTGAGAACTTATCGTTAACAAAATAACGTAAAAGTTAGTTACAAAACAAATTTGCATTGGGAACCCTGAACTTCTATAAATTGCAATTATCCACCAATTCTAATTCAATTTACAAAAACCCCCTTAATTAATATTATAACTGCGATTTACCCCCAGGGTTAAAAAACCCGTCATGGGTGTACCCAATTTCCAACATCTCCCACTCAAACATGATGGGATTGTTGTTACAAAAACAACAAGTGAAGAAGACTTCATACTTGGTAACTTGGTCGTGCGACCCATAAGCGAATACATGCAATCTTGTTGTGCACTTGTTAGAGATGCACAACTGCCCTCTTTGTAATCAATCCTCTAAAGTATATCTGTCGCTTATAATACCCCAGGTCTAGCTTGTTGTATCAGTGTAAGTATTCCTGATCCCTCCTTATATTAACTCTTAAGGACATACTTAAACACATCCATATTGATGTCTCTTAATCACACAGATTGGCCGGTCAGTGAGATCATCGAACTTGATATCAACAAACTTAGCCATTCCTTTGCACTTAATATTCTAAGTCACAACTCAGTCGCTTTCCTAGACATACCCTTTTAGACCGAATCACTCGTGGCCATAAGGAATATGCTAAAGTATCTATCACCAAGACTGAGACTTTGAATATTAGTCAATAGTCAAAGGGTATAGGGAGGAACCCAATCCTCCAGGGACTCACACAGTGGAGAGGCATGGATCCACTTTCTCACTTCCCATTATGGTCGACTCCAACACATGTGGTATGAATCACATGCAACGGTGTAATGTGTATGTCTTTGGAGTAATTCAATCCAACACCGTTCAGACTCCAAGTTAAATGTACTCATACATTTAACACTGAATTCTACACCAATCAATTGCTCTAAGAATTCGTGTCTGGCTCATAAATAGGCTTAGATGAACTTTGTGGAATTTGTTCATCTTGGTCATTATTTGTATATATAAAATGACCTCATCTTGAAACTTATTCAAGGCGACTTTTATAGAGGATTAAGTCTCATCCCTGCCCGTTCACCTAGAACGTCAAAGGCGATTGCCTGTGTGAGAAGGCCAATCTCCATGCCTATTTGACATACTTTTTCTTATGTACTCTTTTTATGTGTTAACAAATAACACTATTTGGCAAACACATATCATCCAACACAATGAATGAAATAAATATTTTATTGAACAATATCAATATATATTACAGAGTACATACACAAGTATATTTCAATTTCTACGCAATCCTAGAGCTTTTACATGTCTCAAAAAAGCATCTCTAGGAATGGGTTTAGTAAGAGGATCAACAACCATTTTGTGCGTAGATATATACTTGATACAAACTATCTTCTCAGAAACAATGTCTCTCACAAAATGATATCGTATGTCGATATGTTTGGTACGACTATGATACTTTGGGTCCTTGGTGTAAGCTATAGCAGCTTGATTGTCACAGTAGACAATTACTGGTTCTTGTTTTATACCCAAATTTTATAGGAACCGTCTTAACCAAATAGCTTCCTGAACTCCTAGTGAAGCAGCAATAAATTCTGCTTCCATGGTTGATAGAGCTACACAAGTTTGTTTCTTGCTGCACCATGAAATGGCACCATCTCCGAGCAAGAAAACATATCCTGATGTAGATTTCCTCTCATTTACATCTCCCCCATAGTCAGCATCTGTGTCTGTGTAGCCTTCCAGTTTCGTGGAGGAACCTTCGTAACACAAACTGTAGTTGGCTGTACCCTTCAAATATCTCATGATCCTCTTCACAGCCTTCCAATGCTCAGGTCCAGGATTTGACTGATATCGACTTACCAATCCTATTGCATGACATATGTCTGGCCTTGTACACAACATAGCGTACATTAAACTACCAACTGCACTTGCATATGGCACTCTTGCTATTTTGTTCTTTTCATCTGCTGTATTAGGACAATCATTTAGACTTAGGTTATCGCTTTTCGACGTTGGAGTTTCAACTGAATTACAGTTAGACATGTTGAATCGTTCTAACACTTTATTAATATATGTTTCTTGCGACAATGCAAGAAATCTCTTAGAACGATCTCTTCGGATTTTTACACCAAGTATAAAATCCGCTTCTCACATGTCTTTCAATTCAAAGTTAGATGATAATCATTCTTTTATGGTTATCAGAAACTCCATATTGTTACTAGCTAACAAAATGTCATTTACGTATAATGTCAAGATGACAACTTTTTTTATGTTGCTTCACATAAACACAATGATCTTTCTCGATCATCTCGAAATCAAATGAGGTGACAACTCTATGAAACCTCTGGTTCCATTGCCTAGATGCTTTTTAAGGCCATATATAGATTTCTGTAATTTACAGACTTTATTTTCTTGGCCTTTAATAATAAAACCTACTGGCTGATCCATGTAGATTTTCTCATCTAGTTCACCATTTAGGAATACCGTCTTGACATCCATTTGGTGAAGTTCTAAATTCATGTGAGCAACTAAAGCTAGTATGAGGCGAATAGAGGCAAATTTAACAACTGGTGAAAAGGTTTCTTCGTAATCTGTACCTTCCTTTTGGGTATATCCCTTTACCACCAGCCGAGCCTTATGTCTTTCAATGGATCCATCTGCCTTTCTCTTTATTTTGAGAATCCACTTATTCCCAATTGTTTTTCGATTAGGCGATAAGTTAACCAGTTCCAAACTTGGTTAACTTTCATGGAATCCATTTCTTCCTCCATAGCTTTCTTCCAATAATCTCGATCATGACGAGATAAAGCTTCTTCTACACTCTGAGGTTCTTTGTCATCTTGAGGTATATCAATTAATGCTTCCACTTCGATTTCAAATCTTCGTCGGGGAACCTTAACCCTTTTGCCTCTCCCAACTGACTCATCAAGCTGATAATTTTGAATTACTTCTCTTTCAGACACACCGCTCCCACTAATCTCAGGGACTCGAGAAGTATTCTTTTGTACCTCAAATGACCTAATACCCACGAAGTCTGGATCTTCCAACTCATGGAGATCGTTTTCATTTCTGACTTCGCCTTGTTTAGGAAACATATACTCTATAAACGTGGCATCCCTTGATTCATATTCTGTGACAGTGCCGTCTTCTTGCTCACCCAAGAAAACATAACCCTTTGAGTGTTCAAAGTCTCTAATGAATATACTCTTCTTTCCTCTGGGTCCCAACTTTCCATGCTCATGAGAAGTGTCATGTACATACGCTACACATCCCCATGGCTTTAAGAAACTCAAATTTGGACTTCTACCAATCCAGATTTCATATGGGGTTTTATGAATCGATTTGGAGGGTACTAGGTTCAAAACATGTGCTGCTGTCAACAGTGCATCTCCCCAATACTAAATTGGTAAGTTTGCTTGTGACATCATTCATCGAACCATTTCTAAGAGAGTTCTATTCCTTCTCTCAGCAACACCATTTTGCTGAGGTGTGTAAGGAGTAGTAAGCTGTCTTAGAATTCCTTTTTCATTACATAGATCTTTAAACTGATCTGACAGATATTCCCTCCCTTGGTCTGTTCTTAAGGTTTTAACCTTTTTATCCAATTGATTCTCAACTTCGTTGAGAAACAATCTGAAGCACTCTAATGCTTCAGATTTATGGGATATAAGGTATATCTTTCCAAACCGAGAATAGTCATCTATAAATGTAATGAAATATGAGGCACCATGCCTAGCCCTCACACTCATGGGTCCACAAATGTCAGAGTGTATTAGTTGTAATGGAGTGTCTGCTCGTATTGCCTTTCCAAATGATTTCCTAGTTGCTTTGCCTGCTAAACATGGTTCACAAAGCGGAATTTCTATTTGTAATGCCCTACAAGCTACTGCACAAGTACTAGAGGGGGGTGAATAGTACTTTAAATTAACAAAGAGTATAATTCCTAATTATCGTGCAAATAACTACCAAATCAATTTGCGGAAGCTTAAATTGAAGACAACAACAAAATTAACAATTCTAACAATAGATATTACTGGGTTCGGATCCACCCAAGTCTCTCCGACTTGTTCCCGGTGATCTTACGTCCCAACCACCCGGATCCCCTCCGGATACTTGAGTTAGAAACCCTAACTCAAGATTTCCACTATGAAATACTTGTGAAAACCCTCCACAAGTCAAATCATACACAAAGTAATTTGTGACTCCCACAACCCGGGATCACAACCACACTCTCACAACCGAGAGTGAAACTTACAATATGAAATTGAAATGAAATAAGAAACTTCTTACCGACAAAATACATATGCCTTGAGTAATGCTTACGAATTAGGGCAAAGATGATTTTGAGGAAGAAGCGGTGGCACCAAACCCTAGCTCCAAGATGTAGATCAGCGATGGAGAGCTATGGGGATGTTGGTGACCTAGAATCAAGCACTTGGCTTGGAAGGCTTCACACTCAATGAATCTCTCTTTGGAAGTAAGAGTGAGGAGAGATTATTGAATGGAATGAAAGAGATTTAAATGAGCTTGGAATGATTACTCTTGATCTCTAAACTTGCAATAATATCAGCCTTGAGTGCAATGAATGCAGCTCAACAAGTATTTATAGGATAGAGGAGAGAGAGAAAGAAATTCGAGTCATTAAATGCTCCAACGGCTCTTTTCTGTACCCAACTAGTCGGTCAAAGAACAACTACCGACCGACTAGTTCATCAACTAGTCGGTCGGTCAAATAACGTATACCGACTAATGAGTGAACAGAGAAAAGGTCAAAGCACAGACTAAAGGAACTAGTCGGTCCAAGAAGAGTAGCTGACCGACTAGTTTCACAACTAGTCGGTCGGTTACACAACTGAGACCGACTAACAGATAAAACTGAAGTCTGAGCACAAATAGACTTAGTCGGTCCAAGAACAAATGTTGACCGACTAATTCACCAACTAGTCGGTCGCCAAATGAGCATAGACCGACTAACGATAAACAGTAAGTTAGGAGAAAAATTGGCATGTACAGTAAAGCTAAACTAGTCGGTCCAAGAAGGAAAGTTGACCGACTAGTTCATCAACTAGTCGGTCGATCAATGAACACAGACCAACTAAAGATAAACAGTAGCTCAGGCTCAAATGAGCATGAACAGGGAAAGCTCAACTAGTCGGTCACAAAAGCATCACTGACCGACTAGTTCACAAACTAGTCGGTCGGTGAGTCAACTTAGACCGACTAACTGTAAACAGTAAAGAGCTTGGAATTGACTGACAAAAACTAGTCGGTCCAAGAAGCTTTGCCGACCGACTAGATCACCATCTAGTCGGTCAGTTCTTCTTCTTGAACCAACTAACATGCACAAGAAGTCGCGAATCGAAGCGCGAAGCTTCGAGAAGAATTGTATGGACTTCTACTAAGATCCTAGAGCTAAGATATGAGCGTTATGAAGATTTAAACCGTCAGACCTACTCAAGGCTTAACATTCTACAAAAGAAGCTTAAAGACTATAAATAAAACCTGACGATACCGTCTTCAATAGCTTCAATCGAATCTTCATGACTTCTAAAATGGTCCATAAGCTTCAACGAAGCTTTAGGCATACGATCACGTGCTTTGAGAAGTCTTGAGACGTCGTAATTGATATTCATATGAATTTGGCGACGATCTCCATAACTGCGCTCACAAAGTGTTAGTACACGATATATTTATGTTTGTTCATCATCCAAAACCAAATCCTGAGAGTCCAATATCCAACATTCTCCCCCTTTTTGGTGATGACAAACCAACATAAATAATAATCAAAAATAATAATTCAAATGAAATTTACTTACTCCCCCTGCATTGATGACACGTTAATTCCAATTTAAACAATAATAATACGCATCAAGCAGACGAGTGAAGTATATAAAATGAGAATCGATTATTGAAATATCGAATACCAAATGTAGGTTATTGAAATATCGGATTTGAAAATCCATTTATATATCTTAACTCCCCCTGAATCTAACATATCAAATTAGATTCTTGGAATAATGCTTTAAATTATCATTTAGCACATCGTTATTATTATATCTCTCCCCCTTTGGCATTAGCAAAAAGAGCGGGAGGAGATCAACGACAACAACAATGGCTTCAAATAAAAGCACGGGAGTCGTAGAATATGACGACGGTTCAAGTGACACCAAAGAAAAATACGAATAAAATCAAGGCGTGTCAATGAAACCATAATCGAAAATCATAAAACGAAATCATCAAAACTCAAATCAATTTTATGGATTGAGTTATGGAATATACTCTCCAATATCAACATTCTTGGTTAATTTAGTGCATGGAAAACAATTCTATGTTTCCATAGAAGAAATTTCTATTAAACCAAGTTAATATCGTCGAGCGACGAAATCAAACATCAGAGACATAAAAGAGATTATAAATTGTGCACAATAGAATGAAATGTCAACGTCGATGTATATATATTAAAAGATATGAACCAGAGTACATCGAAAATAAACATCACTGACATACAAAATATCGATCCACCGATCGGGACACAAAATACATCATCATATCAAACAGATATCAGAGGGATACAAAACATACAACACCATCAAGATACATACAGATACATCATCAAAAGTATCAAAATACATCAAAATGATCCAAAAACCATAGCCACCCACACTATCCTACCCAACATCTCTCACAACTAGATATGTCATCCAATGAGTATCGGGAGAGGCCTCAAAGAAACTCAAGAGGCAGCGGGAGGATCAGAAGAAACTGCAGGCTCAACAGGGGCAGAGGTGGTGACTGGATCAGCAGGAAGGTCAACTGGAGCGACGGCAGACGTGGCAATCTCTGAAGCAGCAACAGTAGAGGACTCGGGAGCACCAGTCGGAGCATCCACCGCAAGAGCGGTGGCAACAGGTGTGCTCTCGGGGTCACCAGCAGTCGAAGCAGCAGTAGCATCACCAGAAGTGCCCTTGGGGGCACGAGTAGAAGCACGACAAAGCTCCTCAATGTCCTCCTCATCCAACTCATCCTCGTCAGAAAAAGACGGAGGGATCTCAATACCATGGTGTCGAGCGATACGGCTGAGAATCTCCTCAGAACGAGCCTGACGAGACTCCAAACGATGGATCAAACGAACGACATCAGCAAGAGTGGTAGAGGAAGCAGCTGAGGCAGAAGCAGAGGCAGATGCTGAAGGTGTCATCCTCTGAACGTGACGGAGCGCTGCAAGAGACTTCTTGACAGCCGTCGCGTTCAGGGGAGGACCAAGTGGACGCTCATCGTCACGAGGAAGTGTGACACGGAAGTGGCGAAAAACAAGGGTCAACAAGCACGGAAAGGGGATGTGAGCCGATTTCGTGGTCTTGCGAATACACTCGAAAGAGTCAATCTTATCGAGTATAATACGAGCCCAGTTAATCGAGCTCCCCATGAAGATAGCATAAATCAGCTTCAGAAAAGGCTGGGACGGTAGAGATGAGGAGCCGTACTTGGGAAGCAAGCACGACTTCAGAATCAAATTGAGGACACATGCATTTGGCTTGAAGGATTTGGAGGGTACGCCAATCATGTCGAGAGGAATCTGATGGAAAATCTGGGAGAGGACGACCTGATCGAGGGAGGAAATATCATCAACAGAAATGTCTGAGGGGAGGAGGCCAGACGAGGAGATACCCAAAATCTCTCCTAAGATTTCTGCCGTGAGGACTATAGGAGTCCCCAAAACAGTCGTCTCAACAGAGTGGGTCGCATCGTACTGACCCCGGATCCTATTGGTATAGAAAATTTTTACTAAACGAGGTTAGGGGTGAGGGTTCGCCTTCGGGTCGTATCGAAGGTAATCGAGTAGACCGGAGGACGAAAGAAGATCGGCGAGACCTAGGAAGTCACTAAACTGGACGAAATGCTCCAGAAGCAGTGGGCAATGCTCGATACGGTTGTAAGCCGCGAGACACAAAGGGTCATCGCGACACAACGAGATATCGACACCGCCTACCGGCATCGGAGCCTTTCCCTTAAGCTTACGGTTAGATGCACGAGGTCGGGAGCTAGACTCAGGATGGGTAGGAGGAGTGGGTTCCCTATGAGTCTCAGGCTCGGGTCTATACTCGACATCGGAATCGGAATCGCTAGGAGTATGGAAAGAAGAGCGAGATGCTAGTTCCTTGGGCTTGGGCTTAGGCTTGGGTTGGGCTCTAGGCTTGGCGGTCGTCGTCCTCTTCTTCTTGAGAGGAGGCGAAGACGACGAAGGTTGGGTGGTCTTAGCTCGGCGTTTTGGAGGGGTTCTCGTAGGTTGAGCGGGGTCCGTAGGGGTTGGTTCTACGGTCATCGGCGAGGGGCTAGAGGGAGTGATCGGGATACGTGTACGAGCCATAATCGAGGCACGACACGGCACAAGAAAGATCAAATCTAAGAAACCCTAGATGGCCGGAACCCTAGCAAACCCTAGGCCGAAATCAATAGAAACCCTAACCCTAGAGCTGAAAACTGAACCCTAGACAGGAGAGGGAGAGAGGGGGGTTACCCTAGGTCGAAGGTCGACGGAAAGGGAGGAGGGAAGTTCAAGGGTCGGGGATATGTTCGATTTGGAGTGAGAGAGAGACCGACTAAATGAGAGATAAGTCGGTTAGATCGATTTTAAGTCGGTCGAGAGCTCAAAAGACCAAACAGTCCCTGGCACAACTAGTCGGTCACAGTTCAAGCACTGACCGACTAGATCACGATCTAGTCGGTCGGTCAATGAGCTTGAACCGACTAGTTGCAAACAGTGGCTGAACCCAATTTAACTGACAAGAATTAGTCGGTCTATGTTCATTTACTGACCGACTAGAACTATCAATCTAGTCGGTTGGTCACTGAACATGAACCGACTAAAGAGTTCCAAAAATTGAAAATCTATGAACTTTGATTTCTCTCCTAATCACACTTGGATGAAACATCAAAATACTCTCACTAATCATTATACTACCCCATTAAACATCGAAAATCTGAAATTTGACGATAACGCATAAAACGAGCAAAAATTCCGAAAATTCAACAAAAATCCAGAAAATTTCAATACTTCAAGCATGAGCAAATATAACTAATAGAATAGCATGCAAGAATATTGAATAAAAATGAATCCTATATCTCGGATTCACCCATAATCTCCAATTCTCAACGTAACCGCACAAAGGAGTCCTCCTTTAGGTGTTTCGTGAAAATATCGGCGATTTGCTTCTGGGTTTCAACGTACACTAATATGATGTCCTTTTTAGCAACATGATCATCTAAGAAATGGTGTCGGACATCTATGTGTTTCGAACGGGAATGGTGTACCGGGTTCTTGGAAAGACATATTGCACTTTGGTTGTCCACCATGATAGGGCAAGTATCACAGTTTATACCAAAGTCTTTAAGTGTGTGTCTCATCCAAAGAACTTGAGCACACGCGGCACCGAC
Organism: Scilla litardierei; assembly: GCA_030789695.1. Taxonomy (NCBI): domain Eukaryota; kingdom Viridiplantae; phylum Streptophyta; class Magnoliopsida; order Asparagales; family Asparagaceae; genus Scilla; species Scilla litardierei. The sequence goes on along the minus strand of CM061135.1, from coordinate 126,792,540 downwards.
GGTAATGTATTCCGCCTCGGTGGTTGAAAGTGATATAGAATTTTGCTTCTTGGAAAACCAAGAGACAAGGGAATTTCCTATAAAATGGCAAGTGCCACTAGTACTTTTCCTATCGGATTTGCATCCCGCATAATCGGCATCACTATATGAGATTAACTCATACGTGCTAGATTTTGGATAAAGTAATCCAAAATCAAGTGTATAACTTAGATAACGGAAAATACGTTTTACCGCTACTAAGTGAGACTCCTTAGGTTGAGACTGATAACGAGCACATACGCATACGGCAAACATAATATCGGGCCTACTTGCGGTAAGATAAAGTAAACTACCTATCATACCTCGATATAGACGAATGTTTACATCCTTACCGCCCGTATCCTTATCAAGATGCGTAGTCGTGCTCATTGGAGTCTTTTTCCCGGAGGCACGCTCCATTCCAAATTGCTTTAGCAACTCCACAGTATACTTCGTTTGGTGGATGAAGATTGCATCGTCCATTTGGCGAATTTGGAGACCTAAGAAATATTTGAGCTCACCCATATGGCTCATCTCAAATTGATCCTTCATCACATTAGAAAACTCTTCGCAAAGAGCAAAGTTAGTAGCACCGAAAATGATATCATCAACATATATTTGAACTAAAATTATATCATTATTCGAATACTTAACAAATAATGTGGAATCAACTTCTCCCATTTTAAAACCCAAATCCAAAAGAAAATTCTTTAAACGATCATACCAAGCTCGAGGAGCTTGTCTCAAACCGTAAAGCGCTTTCTTTAGTTTAAAAACATGATTTGGAAATTTTTCATTAATAAAACCCGGAGGTTGAGAAACGTAAACTTCCTCAACAACATCTCCGTTTAAAAATGCACTTTTAACATCCATTTGAAATAATTTAAAATCCTTATGGCATGCAAAAGACAATAATAATCTAATTGATTCTAATCTAGCTACCGGAGCGAAGGATTCTTCGAAATCAATACCTTCCTCTTGACGATAGCCTTGAGCAACTAACCGAACTTTGTTCCGAACGACGACTTGGTTCTCGTCAGTTTTGTTCTTGAAGATCCACTTTGTCCCTATGACGGTGTGGTTCTTCGATGGCAATGGAACAAGCTCCCAAACTTCATTCCTCTCGAATTGAATGAGTTCCTCCTCTATGGCTAAGATCCAAGCGCTATCTTCGCATGCTTCATTAACATTCTTTGGCTCTATCGAGGAGGCAAAGGCACAATGAGCGAAGTAGTTCACTTGCGATCTCGTCTTGACACCATCATGGATATTGCCAATGACTTGCTCATGAGGATGGTCACAAACGGTATGAAGCCGTTTGGGAATACCTTGATCACTAGGAACATTCTCAACAACTTCATTAGACGGGTTAGTCTCAATAGAATCAATAGAATCATTTGAGTTAGAATTACTAATTGAATCACATAAGACATCCATAGAGTGATCATCATTAGTAATTCTAGTTGGAACAAATCCTTCATTAAATGACATATGAAGCGATTCCTCGATCGTTGAGGTTCGTTTGTTGAATATCCGGTAGGCTTTGCTACGCGAAGAATATCCAACAAAAATCCCCTCATCGGATCTTGGATCGAATTTGTCCAAACTACCATACGTGTTCTTAATAAAATATTTCGAACCAAAAACACGAAAATGTTTAACTTGAGGCAACCTACCAAACAACAATTCATAACAAGTTTGTTTAGTGCCGGGCCTCAAAAGTATTCTATTAAACACATAGCAAGCGGTATGTACCGCTTCTGCCCAAAATTGATGGCCAAGTTGGCTATCATCAAGCATAGTGCGAGCACATTCCACTAGCGTCCTATTCTTTCTCTCAACAACACCATTTTGAGGTGGTGCGCGAGGGAATGAAAAGGTGTGTGTAATACCAACTTCATCACAAAATGTCTCAAAAGACTCATTCTCAAATTCCCCTACATGATCACTACGAATAGTGACAATGGTGGTTCCAATGAGATTTTGTACTTTCTTAACAAAAATTGTGAAGTTTTCAAAAGCTTCATTTTTATTACATAATGAAAATACCCAAGTAAACATAGAAAAGTCATCAACGATGACAAGTCCATATCTAGCATTACCTAATGAAGCAACTCTAGTTGGCCCAAATAAATCTAGATGTAATAGCTCTAGAGGCCGCTTAGAAGAAATGCTTTTCTTAGGTTTAAATGAAGATTTTGGAAGCTTGCCTCGTTGACACGAGTCACAAAAGCTTTTCTTTTGAAAGACAAGCTTAGGGAAGCCTCTAATAGAATTTAACTTGGAAAGCTTAAAAAGTGTTCCAAAGTTCACATGACCAAAACGTTGATGCCATAAGTGTTGTTCACTTGTGTTGGCAATAAGACATTGTTCATGTGATCTTGGAAGATCTAGGATATATATATCCTTATGGCGTGTGCCGGAAAACAATAATTCATTATTATCTTTTCTTAAAATATGGCACATTCCTTTCGCAAAGTTAACTTTGTAACCTTTGTCACAAAGTTGACTTATTGAAATGAGATTGTGGTTTATCCTTTAACAAGGTAAACATCACATATAAGGGGTTTAGAGGGATTACCTACTTTGCCAACACCTATGATGGTTCCGCTCTCGTTGCCTCTAAATACGACGTGGTTTCCATTTGCAATGGGAACCACTCCGGAGAGCAATTGAGCGTCACCCGTCATGTGTTTTGAACACCCGCTATCGAGTATCCAATTCCCCTTGGAGCTAAATTTAAATTTGTTGCTCCTTTTCTTTTTCTTTTCCTTGAGTACCTAAAGATAGAAAATTTCATATCATGGTACCCAAGGTCATTGGGTCCAAAAGATTAGACCTTTGGAAGCCAAGTCCAATTGGACTTAGACTTCCCCACATAATTTCTATTATGCACAACATCCGAAAAATAAGCATTCATGTAAACTTGTTTTTCATCCATGCTTGTGTCCTTTGGGCTCCAAATAGTGAAAATCTTGGGAGCCCTCATCCTATTGGGTGCATGCATGCGTTGTTGGTTTCTACGTGATGCATGTCGTGGATAGGCATAAGGAACATGATGGAATGGTGTATGCAGATAATTATTCATATGATGTTGTGGGTGAACATATGCATGTGAGGGAACACATGCGTGAGGGTGTCTCACATGGTGTGCACGTGCCCGTGAATGTGTTGCATAAAAATCATCATATGTGTGAGACGGTGGAGTAGGACGTGTGTTCCTACGTGGCATAGTATTGGTGTACATATAAGCATGCCCCTTCTTTGGAGGCCCACCCAAGGTGGGTTTCTTTACGAAAGAGGGTGTGGACGAGGTGGAAGCACCATTGGTAGATGAACTACCAATAGAGTGTTTGCTACCACTCGTTGAGTCACCGGAAGTTGGCCTAACAAAAGTAGTGGCCGATTTGGATGAACTTCCCATCGTATACCCCAAGCCAATGTGGTGATTGACCGGAAGTAAGTCACTTAGGATTTTATCCAAATGGTCCTTACCCTTATTGAATTTATTAATTCGGCCTAATGTGTTCTCATATTTTTCGGTGAGAGAACGCATAGAAGTATCCAAATTAGATACTTGCGATGTGAGAACATAAACACGAGATTTAAGATTCTCATTCTCAATACTCAAAGTCGAGTTTTGAGAAGTCAAATCCGCTATCTTGTGTTCCTCCGGATCTTCAATGCTAACATGTTCAAGTTTAGATTTGAGATTAACAATCTCATTTCTTAACTCTTCAACAACGGTGTCGTTGTTGGTGATGATAGTCTTAGGCGAGGTTTGAATGCTAGCTAGGTCATCTTTTACCTTAGTATATCTATTTACTAATTTAGTGTATTTAGACCATAATTGAGAATTAGCATTCCTAAGGTCATCCATAGTTACCTCATCGCCTTCGTCATCACTATCATCGGAAGAGGAGGATCCTTGATCATGCTCCTCTCTTGCCATGAAGCACATATGCGCTTGCTTCACTTTCTCATCGTCCGACTCTCCGCTTGAGGAATCCTCGGAGTCGGTGAATGTTGCTCCGACAAGTCCCTTTTTGTACCCCTTTTTGTACTTCTTGGACTTATCGAATTTCGACGCCTTCCACTTCTCCTTTTGCTTATTTAGAGGACACTCCGCTTTCATGTGTCCTGGCTTATTGCACTTGAAACACAAAGGAGAGGAGGAGGCGTTAGAAGAACCAAATTTAGCTTTGTTCTTATAGTTACCTTTTCGGAAGAAACGGTTGAACTTCTTGGCCATGAGTGCCATGGACTCCAAGTCCAACTCATTTTCCGAGTCTTCATCATCGGTTGATATGGATGTGGATGGAGCGGCCTTGAAAGCAATAGCCTTCTTCTTTGGCCCGTCTTACTTTAGGTAGGACTTCATCTTTTCCTGCAATTTTAACTTGCTATCCTTGCGTACCTCGTATGACATTAAAGTACCCATTAGTTGAACTACGGTGTACTTATTCATATCATTACCTTCCTCGATGGCGAAGGTACGCTTTTCCCAAGAAGAAGGAAGTCCTTCGATAAGCTTCGAACACTTCTCCTTTTGGGTGTAGGTTTTGCCGAGACCCTCCAACTCGTTTATGATGTCGACGAAGCGAGCATAATACTCCTTCATCTTCTCACCCTGTTGCATATGAAACATTTCGTAATCTTTGTTAACAACTACGAGTTTAGAGTCTCTTACCCTACTCGTCCCTTCATGTAGTATGAGGAGGGAGTTCCAAATTTGATATGCACTCTTACATGTGCATATCTTATTGAAGTCCTCGGGCTCCAATACGCATTGCAAGGCGTTCATTACCTTGGCATTGCTTACCTCCGCGGCGACCTCCGCGGTTGTCCATTTCTCAAAGTCTTCTTCGACGGGCTCGACGTATTCCTTCATCGTGGTCCTCCATAGAGATGCACTCCGGAGGAAAGTTTCCATCCGGCATTTCTAGTACCCGTAGTTGGTACCGTTGAAGAATGGAGGCCTCGTTGAGGAATGTCCTTCCATCACCGAAGATGCTCCTTCACGGTTCCTGAAAGTGCCATAGTCGGAAGGTGGACGCACGGTCTTGTTGTCGTTGGCAGACATAGCTAAGTATCTGGCTCTGATACCAAATGTAATGCCCTACAAGCTACTGCACAAGTACTAGAGGGGGGGTGAATAGTACTTTAAAATAACAAGGAGTATAATCCCTAATTATCGTGCAAACAACTACCAAATCAATTTGCGGAAGCTTAAATTGAAGACAACAACAAAATTAACAATGCTAACAATAGATATTACTGGGTTCGGATCCACCCAAGTCTCTCCGACTTATTCCCGGTGATCCTACGTCCTAACCACCCGGATCCCCTCCGGATACTTGAGTTAGAAACCCTAACTCAAGATTTCCACTATGAAATACTTGTGAAAAACCTCCACAAGTCAAATCATACACAAAGTAATTTGTGACTCCCACAACCCGGGATCACAACCACACTCTCACAACCGAGAGTGAAACTTACAATATGAAATTGAAATGAAATAAGAAACTTCTTACCGACAAAATACCTATGCCTTGAGTAATGCTTACGAATTAGGGCAAAGATGATTTTGAGGAAGAAGAGGTGGCACCAAACCGTAGCTCCAAGTTGTAGATCAGCGATGGAGAGCTATGGGGATGTTGGTGACCTAGAATCAAGCACTTGGCTTGGATGGCTTCACACTCAATGAATCTCTCTTTGGAAGTAAGAGTGAGGAGAGATTATTGAATGGAATGAAAGAGCTTTGAATGAGCTTGGAATGATTTCTCTTGACCTCTAAACTTGCAATAATATCAGCCTTGACTGCAATGAATGCAGCCCAACAAGTATTTATCGGATAGAGGAGAGAGAGAGAGAGAAAAATGTTTCAATTAAAGCTCCAACGGCTCTTTTCTGAACCCAACTAGTCGGTCAAAGAACAACCACCGACCGACTAGTTCATCAACTAGTCGGTCGGTCAATTAACGTATACCGACTAATGAGTGAACAGAGAAAAGATCAAAGCACAGACATAAGGAACTAGTCGGCCCAAGAAGAGTAGCTGACCGACTAGTTTCACAACTAGTCGGTCGGTTACTCAACTGAGACCGACTAACAGATAAAACTGAAGTCTGAGCATAAATAGACTTAGTCGGTCCAAGAACAAATGTTGACCGACTGAATCACCAACTAGTCGGTCGCCAAATGAGCATAGACCGACTAACGATAAACAGTAAGTTAGGTGAAAAATTGGCATGTACAGTAAAGCTAAACTAGTCGGTCCAAGAAGGAAAGTTGACCGACTAGTTCATCAACTAGTCGGTCGATCAATGATCACAGACCGACTAATGATAAACAGTAGCTCAGGCTCAAATGTGCATGTACAGGGAAAGCTCAACTAGTCGGTCACAGAAGCATCACTGACCGACTAGTTCACAAACTAGTCGGTCGGTGAGTCAACGTAGACCGACTAACTGTAAACAGTAAAGAGCTTAGAGTTAACTGACAGAAACTAGTCGGTTCAAGAAGCTTTGCCGACCGACTAGATCACCATCTAGTCGGTCAGTTCTTCTTCTTGAATCAACTAACATGCACAAGAAGTCGCGAATCGAAGCGCGAAGCTTCGGGAAGGATTGTATGGACTTCTACTAAGATCCTAGAGCTAAGATATGAGCGTTATGAAGATTTAAACCGTAAGACCTACTCAAGGCTTAACATTCTACGAAAGAAGCTTAAAGACCATAAATAAAACTTGACGATACCGTCTTCAATAGCTTCAATCGAATCTTCATGACTTCTAAAATGGTCCATAAGCTTCAACGAAGCTTTAGGCATACGATCACGTGCTTTGAGAAGTCTTGAGACGTCGTAATTGATATTCATATGAATTTGGCGACGATCTCCATAACTGCGCTCACAAAGTGTTAGTTCACGATATATTTATGTTTGTTCATCATCCAAAACCAAATCCGGGAAGTCCAATATCCAACACACCATGCCTAGCCCTCACACTCATGGGTCCACAAATGTTAGAGTGTATTAGTTGTAATGGAGTGTCTTCTCGTATTGCCTTTCCAAATGATTTCCTAGTTGCTTTGCCTACTAAACATGGTTCACAAAGAGGAATTTCTATTTTGGTGAGAGATCCCAAAAGACCCTCTTTAGCCAAGCGTTCTATCCTGGCTTTTCCTATGTGACCTAGTCTAGCATGCCATAATAATGTTGCATTATCAGATGTAACAGATGAAGATGAGGTTAACATATAACCAGAAGAACCATTATTTGTATTAATAATTGCCAAACCATTTACATAAGAACCAGATCCATAATATTCGGTACACAAACTTATATTCAGTCCATGCTGTTCAAAGAACAAATTAAATCCATATCTAGCTAAGGATATTACAGAAACTAAGTTCCGCCTTATTTCTAGAGTATGCAAGACATCATGTAATAGTAAGGTCCGTCCTCCGCGCAATTCCAATTTGCACGTACCGACTCCCTTTACTTCCAGCTTGTTGTTATTGCCAACATACACCCATCTTGTTCCCCCAGGAACACTGTGGTACTCCACATAGTAGTCTCTGTCTCTTGCTATGTGATCTGTCGCTTCTGAATCAACAATCCACCAAGGATCAGGTTCTATTAGCATAACGGAGCTCGACACATATGCATTATGACAAGGAATAGAAGAATCAGAAGTTACCTTCCTTGGCTCAGGACATTCCCGAGCGAAGTGTCCATTCTGACGACAGTTGAAGCACATCAACTTATCAACATTCATTTTCTTCTTCTTCTTATCAAATTTCCTCAGCCCCTTGGATTTGTTTTTCATAATTGCATCTTTGCCATGGTTCTTCTTCCAGAACCTCTTCCTCTTGAAGTTTCCTTTCCTGGAACTTGACTCCGTCACGTAGGTATGAGATTGTGGTTTCAGAGAAGACAACCTTTTGTCTTCCAATTCTACGTGACGTGCCACATCATCAAAAGTCTTAACACTTTCATTATGTCTCAAGTTGACTTTCATATGTTCCCATAAACCAGGTAAAGAACGGATCACAGCTTGAACCTGTTGTTCATCAGTGAGGTTGCACCCAGCAGCAGCAAGTTCCTTAATCATTATAGACATCTCCCGGAGATGTTGTTTAATGGTCTGATTGGAACTCATCTTATAAGTATCAAACTTTATAGTGAGCTGCCGTAACTTCGACACAGAAGTTCCTCCCAGCCTATCAGATAAGGCTGTCCACAAGTCATGTGCAGTAAGATAATCTTTGTATTCACAAGCAAAGTCATCCTTCATTGAGCTTACAAGAATACCACGCGCAGTGGCATCCTTTTTCTTCCACTCATTGTAAGTCTCAACTGCACGCCTGTGCTGGGCGGTGTTACCCTCACCAGGATCTTCCAATTTATGATTCATGGTTTCAATGACCTCTTGTTCCTCCAAGACATACTTGATACGAAAACTCCAGATATTGAAATTGTCTCCATTGAGACGATCTCCCTTGTTGAGGTCAGCAATGATGTTCTTGACAGCAGCCATAATAGTAGGATGGTCTAAGTAATAACTGAAATATAGAGAGACATTTAGAAGATAAGTAACTTTGCCCAAACATATTTTTTTCAAGTATTTAAATATAACGATTCAGTTAATAGCACAGAGTCAAAAGTTCATTAGATTCCCAATCATCGTCCATGACAAAAAACTTTATCGTTAAATTTAAATACTCTTTCAAAAATATACTTATATTTTGTTTATTATGAACAACTATAAGTCCCCACATATTATCAGAATAATGTGTCGCTCCCACTAAACTTATGTATTCATATAGAATACAAAATTATCATTAATATTTACTTGAACTGTTATTATGGCTCTATTTACACAAAATATGCAAGTGGGATGATTCTGATAACTAAATAATAAGGAAACTAAAATTTGCTAATCAAATTAATGTTAACATATAACATCAAAGTCCGTGAGCAATTTGAACATTTAATCCATGCATATTCGTGTATCAAATACATGCATGGAAAAATTAATAAGAGACATGCACTAAAAAATTTACGGACATAAATGACATGCATCAATCACAAGTTTCATTAAGAAATACGGTAAGCAACTAAGCTTTTCTTGCTCTTCATATGCATGTCAAAACCTTGCAAAGTTATCTTAAAAAAATTAAATGTCATGCATGTTACTCTCCACATATATATATATATATATATATATATATATGGAGATACAGGTTCTGGTGTTCCACAATATATGCATAAAATTAATTTAATCAACTATTATTAAGAAAGTGTTGATCAAGGCTTACTCAATGGGTAAGAAACAGAACTTAAAGACAAAGAGGGCCGAGCCCATGTGAAATACACAAAACCAAATTAATGCAATGGGAACACAACCCCTGCAGTCTGCACACCTCATAAATAGTAGCCCGTACATATAATTTTAAAAGCATTTTTAAGAACCAAAACAATACACAAAAATGCATCCCTGTGGAAAAAACTGAAATGTATACCCTTGATATGCTGTGCATAGGGATGAGTGGAGAAGGTCAAAGCCTATTCCCAATATAACAATTAAAAAAATGCTAGCTTTAAAGGCCCATTCACCTTTTGCAGGTTAAAGCATTTATTAATAATTTTATATAAAAAATTGAAGCAACTGGAATGGAACGAAGCTTCCAGAGCAAAGAAATAAAGATGATCTCTTTGCTGTTTGCCTACTCAGGATCTCGATAGAAGAACAGATCAACCATCGCTTCCCATTTGCGTCCAGGACGAGGGGACCACCAACGAACGGCGAAGACTAACTGCCGCTTAACACCGAGGGCAGTGTCTCCTGTAATCACCGACGAACGGTGGACCCGACGAGGGGTTGGGCGTCGAAGACTTCATGGCCAAGCGTCCGATTAAGGGAACGAACCCCTCTTCCCACGGTCAACAAACAGCAGGTGGGTCTCCGCGTTCAACGAACCATGATCGCCGAGCACCAATTGTAGGAGTTGAAGCCCCACGACCTGACCAATGAGGCGAAGGTCAAGCAACAGTGGTAGGGCGGTGCCCTAGAGATCGATCATCAGGGCGCAGAGCCCTAGAGCCTTAGGGTTCGAACAACAAGGCAAGCCCCCAGGCGCACCGTTCAGAGGCAAGGGGCGAAACGCCTCAGTGGAGCCCCAATGGCAAGGAAAACACCATGGTAGAGGGTGCTTTCGGATTGATGCCGCAAGGAACGATCCATACAAAAAACCGGAAAATTCGAAATTTGGAAAAAAATATTACGAATTCCTCAGTATGGGCCGCTCCGATACCAATGTCAGAAATCGGATGAACAAGGAACCACAATACATCACCTTTGATGAAGGCAGCGGATTAGAGGATCAGCGCTTGGATCGTGCTTGGAATCACTCACGGATCAAACGAATTTTCACCACCAAAATTACCCGTTCCTTTCTTCTACTTGTGTTGGGGGAGAGGAGAACGCAAATCAACTGCTTTTGATGGAATCATCTTTCTCTCTGTCTATGGGAGATATTTATAGGGATGAAGAAGAGCGGTAAAGTTAGTTACAAAACAAATTTGCATTGGGAACCCTGAATTTCTGTAAATTGCAATTATCCACCAAGTCTAATTCAATTTACAAAAAACCCCTTAATTAATATTATAACTGCGATTTACCCCCAGGGTTAAAAAACCCGTCATGGGCGTACCCAATTTCCAACAAAAACCAATACTCAACACATCCTTCTTCCCCATGTATTTCTCTTCATCCTCTCCTCTTGCTCCATTTGAGCCTAGCCGTCGTTGCCTTCCCATCTCCTCACCACCTCCTCCTCATCTACCCCTTCCTCTTCCTCTAAAACATCAATTAAAAAATAAAAAATAGAAAATAAATCCATCAAGCTCCTCATTATCCTCCACTACTCCTCCCCTCCTCATCCACCTTCTCCTCGTCAGTTGATTTGCTCTAGTTCTCAAACCTGTGCATATGAATATGAATATGTGCTTGGGCCTTCATACTCCGATCACCGTTATTTTTGCTAGGGTGCTAAGATCTGAGCACCATTTGTATGACTTTAGTAATAAGTCCCAATCATGTTGTTTTCTTTTATCTAGATTAGATTTTGAATTTTTTTGTTTGTTTTTGTTTTTTTAAATTTTAATTGATTTTCCGTTAGGTTTTCCGTTGGATTTTTTGCCGAAGAAGAAGTGGAGGAGGAGAAATGGAGGAGTTGGTGGTGGAGAATCGCCAATCGAGGAAGGCGGTTGGGTTTGGATATGTAGTGTGGTGTGGAGGGGAAAAAAATGGTAGAATATGTATTAAACCTAATGGCAAACTTGTAATTATTAGGGTAGTGCGTAGGAAATTTGAAGTGTAACCGGAAGCACGCTCATCAGACAACATTGATTCTGCATGAATTTACTGAAGTATCCTTAAAAAAAGTACATGGAAACAAACAAATCATTCAGATTGATGGACCCTCTCACACTGTCTCACCACCAGTTTGCCCATATGGTAATATGAGCTTTTGGATTGGGCTTTAGCCCAGTTGTATAGTAATATCGGTTTCCTCTCAAAAACCCAGCGAAAAGGGCGAACACATACAGTATAAACGCTTAAAACCCTAAATGTTCCCCTTTCCCCGAACTCAAAAGCCCTCGCTCGCTCGCTCGTTCGTAATTCGGGTGGAAAGAGAGTAGCTCTTTGGCGTAATATTTATCGGCGTCGATTCTAAGGTATTTTATGTTCTTAGATTTTAGATTTTTCTAATCATTTTCCCAACTGTTGTTTTTTACAAAATTAGAATTCATGTTCAGCTTCGCACAAATTTGTGACCGACGCTACTTGTACCTAGTGATTTTTAACATGTCTGTTTAAAGTATCATTCATTAAGGCAGGATGAAACACAAATTTAAGAAAATAGGTCTTTAGCACTGTTCCAAGAATGATCCTGTAATATACTTTTTCCCTTATTCCATATTAATGTCGGATTGCTCTATGTTCAGCAGTTCAGCTTTATATGTACAAAATAAGCCATCATTTCTTGATTGTATGTATACCCGAATAAGCTTACGATGACATAAAAGCATTGTTGTTGCACATTCGACATGTGTTTGACAGGGATGGCATTTTGCAACAAAGTTTCCAGCCTGATGAGGCGAAGCATTTTCGGCAACAGTCTATCAGCCCAAGCCGCTCCTGTTTTGCAAATGCTTGTTCAATTCCGTAGCTCTTCGTCGAGTAGGCTTTTTGTTGGAGGTAGGTTGATATGGCTTTTGGCATGTTGATTTCTAGCCATCGTTATGTAATCCTTCTCTTCTCATAACGACCATGCACCCCATGATAAGAAGACCCGCAGGAAATTTGACAATGTGTTCTTACGGGCTTTCCAACAACTAAATCAGTCACTCAGCTTTGGTTCTGATCATGTTAACCCATGGCATGGAAACACACTTGCTGCTAGTTCAGTGAGCTAGTTCTTCATCGTCCTGATCATCTAACCTCTTTACCCATTAAATTATTATGGGGTTGTCTACGATGTAGACAGCTCCATCGAAAGATTGAGTAACATTTCATGACTCGATTTTTAGCCTAACATCAACCCCGAAGTCAAGAAAATTATTGACAAGAGAGGACCTCAGTATACACCTAAAAGCTAGGGAATTCTACCAAATTGGTTTTGCAGTTTAAGCTCCTACAACCAACGAGCCGTGCCTTAATTGGATCCTTGACCATGGAAATAGCAAAAATGAAAAGAGAAGATGCCATATTTACTATTGCATTCAGCTCTAAGGTACCATATAAAGTCAAATTATCAGCTAATGTTTCCCATATTGCACCATCTACAGCTAAAAATCCACCTTGAATGCATTCCCACAATTGCTTGGCAAGTTGGTGGTAAGAGACACATATTTAATATGTATCACAGTTTATTCTCATGCAGTCAAAGAGCAAACTACTATTTGACTATGTTACAGTCAAGAATAAGTTGGGAGATAGCATTTTGCTGTAGGACAATGCATTCATGTTTGACGCATGATATAAGACTTAGTTTTATGAGAAAACATTCCTTACAACCAGTGCAATAGTTTTATTTCACCATTTGATGCAGCAAAAGACAATCATTGTCACCAAACTTGTTCCATATAAATTGCCAAACAAGACTATTGATGGAAACAAAAGATTTGGCAAAGAATGTTGAACAAAAAAATATTTTCCCCATCTAAACGGTTGTAGTATGGATCACAATTCACAGTTCATACTCGACCATACGTATTAGTGGTTGGAAACCCAATGTAAATTTGGCAACATGGCCAAGGAAACGATGCGGATGAGAGAGCCTTTCCATGGTGATGAGACAACCATCTATATTGCTTGTTTAATTCCAGATAACACCAAAACGTGACCGGTCTCAAGCTCCCATAGACCATGAAAATGATTATGGCAAGTATGATGTTAATATCTGATGTAGGAAATTCATTCATCTGTTATAATGATACAAGGCCCAAACTAAACAGTACAATTATGATATATTGGTCCATCTATTCCCTATTATCAGGTCTTTCATTTGGCACGGATGATCAACAGCTCAAGGAGGCTTTCAGCAACTTCGGTGCTGTGACTGATGGTCAGTTATGTTTCCCTGACATCTGTCTTTGAATTATTTCTCGAACTTTCTGAATTGCCTTAGTTACGATATTTTGAAAAGCATGTGGGTTCATTATATGAAAAGAAAAAGAGTTGCCTCCGTGTTGTGTATTGGTTGTCATCTATCGATATACGCATTGTACTCGCTTTCCTATTGCTGATATGTTAACACCAGATTGGTTTAAGATTATATTCCATCATCCCCCCCCAACACACACACACACACACACACACACACACACACACACACACACAATAATTTAAAGCATCATTCTTAGGCAGCCTAAGAGGTCGGTAAATGTAATTTTGATGTGGTTTTATATTTTTTTTTTTGTGTTTTTTGTGTTTCCCATTGCTATGCTGCAGCACGAGTGATTCTGGATAGAGAAACAGGAAGGTCAAGGGGGTTCGGGTTTGTGAATTTTGAGAATGCCGAAGATGCTGGCTTAGCTAAGTCTGGCATGGATGGCCAGGTATAAAAAATAACTCCTTGAAGACATTGTTAGTTTCTGTTATGTTTGATTTAGAGTTCCATAAATAATTAAAATTATTTTTGACATTATCCATATGTCTTCTTTGATTTTTATTTTAAATTATTTAGCATCAGAGTTTGTTAATTGGATTGCATATGCAGTAAAAATCTCACATATGCTTTTCTTTTTTTCCAATAAAAACATTTAACTTACCAATGTGATTAATATGATGGGTAAATTGCACCAAGATCCTTATTCTATGGACACTAGTGAATAATAAATAGTCCATAACATTTGATATTACTAGTCATATTGATAGGTCATGTGGCATTTAAAATATTCACTGGAAAAATTTCATCCCAGTCAAACCCCCCAAAAAATTATAGCCTCGATAAAATGTTCAACCCCAACAAAATTTTATAACAACATTGAAACCAAAATTTAGTTCACCGAGAGAATTTATTTCCCCTAAAATTTTCAGTTTTCGTAAAATATAGTTCCTATCAAAATTTGAAATTTTAGTTCCTCCTAAAATTTAGTTCCCTCTAGTTTTAGTTCCCCTTAAAATTTTAAATTAAAATTTAGCTCCATTAAAAATTTTAGATTTTCCAAAAATTAGTTTCATTTAGATTTAATTTCTCCTAAAATTTAAAATTTTAGTTCCCCCAAATTTAGTTTCCTTCAAATTTAGTTTTCTACAAAATTTAGGGTTTCCTCCCCAAAATTTCCACAGACTATCATCCTATGCATTGATTCTTTAAAATTTAACACCAGCAATATTTTTATCCACTTTTTTGTCCTAGTTAGCAACCTTATTCAAAAACATTCCTCAATCAATTGTACAATAGATATTTGAGAATTAATTTTTTTTCCCCTTCTTTAGCTGTGTTGTCATTTCCCTCTCCATCTCTTTCATCTCCTTTCTCCCTTATGCTCCCTCGCCCGCTTTCATCTCTCATCCCCTCTCTTCTCTATCTTTCTCTTCTCTCTCATTCCTCCTCTCTTTGATGTTATCTTCTCTCTTCTCTAACAGCCTTCTATTCTCCCCTCTCTCTTCACATTGAGACCCACTCGACCTAGGATTGATGGCGATGTTAGCCGCTTTGGCAAGCTTCTCCTCATTCACTTTACTTTTTCTCTCCTTATCTTATGACACACTATCATGTGAGAGAGTGAGAGAGACAAGAGCGATGACAGATATAATCTAGGGGAAGCTTGTCGAAGCAGCGAATATCATCGTCATTGTAGGAGTCATTGTAGGAGGTCGTCATTGTAGGAGGTGACGAATATTGACATTGCAGTGCTCCATTGGGAGAGAAGTGATGACGATATTGTCTTTTTGGTCTAATAACTGCCCTTATGAGAACATGGAACGACAAAGTTGCAGTTTTGATGAATAATTCTGTTAAGGTTCTTTTTGATCATGTCTTTCAATTTGACATTATAGTTAGGTGCCATATCCCTACCTAAGAAAACTCTGGGCTTAAATAATGGTTTGCCATCCATAGTGGAAGTCTAGATAGCGGATAGGGAAAACTGGGAATGCAGTTTTAAAAAAAAAACTTGTACATGAAGTGAGCGTAAACTTATTAGATGCACACTATTTTGTTGCTCTCTTTCTAATTTTGTGAGCAATTATAGGTTTTCTAATATTTCAACGTTGTCATGTGATCCTAGTATTTTTGATAGTCCTTTACAAAGTTATGATCAACGTTCAGAATTCTTTTCAGTTGCTGGATTCATCATTATTCTTTTCATAGATTAATTTATATAAATTCTTGCAGGAATTAAATGGGAGGGCCATTCGGATAACTTATGCCGGTGATGATAGACGTCCAGCTCGTCTTGGTGGTGGATTTGTTAACCAAGGGAATGGTAGCAATGGGGCTGGGTCTGGAGGGCAGGGTGGGCCATAAGTAGCTTCTTGCAGAAAAGATAGTAGCGATGCTATATGGATGCCAGTGGGTATGTCATGAGGCTGTAGTTTAGTTTTTAATTTTTAAAATTTGGATACTGTTGCATTATTATAAACTAAGCAATGAACTTTAGAGCGTAAAATTCCTAATGAAAGTAAATATATTGGTTAGCAATGGTACGTGCATCAGCTACTAAAAATGAAGCTAATATGCTTTTGACAGAATATATAAGAAAATTCTGTTCGTCAGGAACCAGCGAGAGCTGTGCAATCCATTGATTACTTTAAATTGAACTTTATATATAGATTTTTTTGGGCTAAATTTCAAGAAAAGCCCCGGATTTTTGATGCTTTTTGAAGAAACCCTAATGAACCTTTTTGTTGTACCTAATTATTGTTGTACCTAATTTTTACAATTGCATGGAAAAAATGCGAAGGGATGGGTTGCATTTTGGCATGTGTGCCACTCCAAGGATTCATACCTAATTATGGCTGGACCCATGCAGTGAGACAACCGTTTTCAGCACATAGATTCTTAGCATGTTCTTAATTATAATAGATGGTAAAAGGTCATGTGTTTTGTGTGGATTGTTTGGTGTTTGTAGTTTTATGAATTAAAGCCATTATGAACCAAGGGATGACCAACAATGAACCCTAAACCCAAATGAGAATATTCAACTATAACAAATGATTTTTGCTACAAGAATTAAAAACAAGTTACAGAATGATATGAAGTTGGATCATAGTTATAAATATCTTACACTATGATGTATGCATTTTGCTAAAATATTGTATGATATGGTTATTATTTTGGAGCGATGTGCGTGTCCATCATGTTGATTGATACATGTCACTAACCAGAAGTTGGGTTGGATCAATTTTTCATGGGCCAGGTCTGGTTTTAAGTTCCACCTGGTTTATATTTTGGGTTAAAATTGATTGATTTCTCTTCTTGATAAAAATTGCACTCTCAGCTCGCTCGTGCTCGTCGTGTTTCTTGACCCCTTGACACTTGTCAATCATGTCAATCATCTTCGGAGCACGTAGAACCTTGCCTAACTTATCGAGCTTAGTATACCGTCAAGATCTACTTGTTACTACTAACCCGCAAGAAGGGCTTGCGACCTTCCTTCATGTTGGGTATTGGATTTTCCAATTCATGTTTTGACGATGAGCAACAATTATCTTTTGGTCTAATGAATTTATTTTGTGTGAAAGGAACAAAAAGATCAAGTGTAGATTGCTCAAGTATGTGGACAACATGCAAATTCACAAGCCAAGCTTGACAAATAACAGCGAGGGTGTGACTCCAAGGTAAAAAGATGAAGATGAATTTTTTGATAAAAAGATGGAGATCAAAAGCTATATCAAAAAGATATTACATGCAATTCATATATTTAATGTAATGTTTTAATTCTTGTTTTAAAATATTGTTAATGCCTTGAAAATATCATATATGAAACCTTAGGAAAATAATTAGAATTAACAGGGATTTAATTCTCATAAAAACCCCTATGTTGCATAACCAATCTTGTGCATTTTTAAGTTTTTAGTTGATCAACAACTCTTCACTAGTCGACTATTTAACTTGAAATTTAATGGCTGTCAGCATGTCAGATTAGTCGACCAATGTTTATCAATTAGTCGATTAATTGTTTGATTATAGTCGATTAACAGTTGTACATGTCAAATATTGTGTCACCCCATATAGTTTTGATGATTTGCAAACATATCATTTAACTTGAGTGCATGAATTTAAACCATATCTTATGAGCACTCAAGAGGATTGGTGAGCTAAACCAACGCCAAAGAACCAAAGAAGCTAGGTAAGAGAATTTACAACTCAAAGTCTTCTTCAAAGGCTTACAACAAATATAAAATAAAGTACACAATTTTCCTATAGCCAATAGTATTATGTGAGTGAAACGTGCCTAAAGAAAATTCACTTCCTTTTGATCAAATATATGATATACAGTAAAAACACGATTTGATCAAAATTCTTTGTCTTGAAAATCGATTCTCTAGAATATAGCTCTTGGGCTTTAGAGATCGAAAAATCAAGTATTCTAATCTTTGAAAACTTATGAACTTTAAAATCAGTACAAAGATTAAAATATAAAGAACTTGTATTTTGAATATCAAAAGAAAGCGATTTAAGCTTGGAGATCAAAATAACAAGTATAATGAAAAAGTTAAATAAGATTACTGAAACAGATCTTCAGAAAAGATTATAGAACTCAGATTAAAATAGTAGCCCTTGAACTTTGAATCACAAAGAATAGAGAGAGAGCTTTTGAGCAATATAGTGAGTTTTTCAATAATAATGATGATTTTAAAACTTCTGAAATCCTCTTCTATTTATAGGTAAATAGAGGCTTGAATTTGCTCAAAATCTGCTTAAAATCAGCTCTCAAAGTCAACTCAACGGCTAACTAACAGCTAGCAAAAACGCAAGGCAGATTACCAAATCTGGCGTGAGTTGACCCATATAGTTGGCCATCTTCCTAGATAGTCGGCTATCAGCTCCAGATAGTCTGCTATAATTCTAGATTGTTGGCTATTATTTTGACAGATAGTTTTTGCAAAATCTCTGTAGGAAATAGTCGGCTATTTTAGGATACCATCATATACTTACTTAAAAATACTTTCAAAATAATTTCTAAAAATTACATTTAAGAAATAAATTAAGTAATGTAGTTTTAAAGCATTTTTAGAGGATTTTTGAGTGCGTGTGTATGGGATGTACTATGGCTTTTACGTTCTATGAAGTTACTCACACAACTCTAGATTTAGCTCTTCATTTTCATCCTTAATCTTGATCTAACTCCTCTTATTCTCAATTCTTCATTTGCTTCACGATCTAAGATCATCATGTGCTTCAATTTGTAGCGTCCTTGATCATAACTTTGAATACTTCGATTTGCGTCACAATGGCTCCAATCATTAAACATATCTATACACACTTGGGATGAGATTGTTAGTCCTTATATCACTTGTGCACATCATCAAAACCACTGGGGTGGGTCTCAATATCCCAACATCCTCTTCATCCCATTTGTGCTTTGAGCTACTGTTTGCTTCTTGCTTCGCACCAACGCCTTTGGCCTCTGCTCTAGGGTCCCAAAACTCTATATTTACACCTAAAACATGCACAAGAGATCCAAGCGTAAAAAGGAACTAAAAAGTGAGAAAATGGTATAAAGTAAAAGGTGGAGTGGTGTGAAATGCACATGAATAATGCATGAAAAGGATATAAAATAAGCACTCATCAAATACCATAGCATGTTCACTTCCATACTTGCGCACTTCTTTTACTATCATTTCTAGAATTGTTGTGACTTACCTACGGTTTTTCGCTTCGTGGGATCGTCAGACGATACACAGGTTGACGAAGAGGCTCCTGAGTTTGAGGAACCCGAGTTTGATCCAGATGTCACAGACTTTTAGAGTTTGAGTCGGGTACGTGATGTATTTCTATAGGTATTTCATTTTGTATTTCCCTTTATGTATTTATATGAGAGTTGTTTGGAGTGTGTTGTAATTCAGATATGGATTGTTATAACTGGACGCTTATTTGGATTGTTATAACTGGACGCTTATTTGAGTATTTAGTACAACTCTGCATCGCATGCTATATTGTTTTCACTGGTTAACTGCATGACCTGCAAATGTATCCAATATTAATAGCCCCAGAGAGTGGGTCGTTACACAGTCATAGAAACAAAATGGGTCTTAAGGAACAAACTGGATGAAGAAAGACATGTGCTCAGAAACAAAGCAAGGTTAGTGACACATGGGTACTCCTAAGAATAAGGTATTAACGTCGATGAAACATTTTCTCCCATAGCTATATTAGACTCCATTAGAATGCTACTTTCTTTTGCTACATATATGAACTTAAAATTATATCAACTGGATCTTAAAAGTGCATTCCTTAATGGATATATTAAGGAAGAAGTATTTGTAGAGCAACATCCTGGATTTGAGCATGAGAAGTTTCCTAATCATGTCTTCAAATTGAGGAACACTCTTTATGGATTGAAACAAGTTCTCAGAGCTAGGTATGAAAGGTTAAGAAAGTTTTTAACTGATTCTGGGTAAAATATAGGTAAAATAGATACTACTTTGTTTATTAAAAAATTGGTAATGATATAATTCTTATTTAAATATATGTAGATGATATTATTTTTTGTTTTACTAACGAAAATCTTTGTCAAGAGTTTGCAAAGCTTATGCAGGATGAATTTGATATGAGCCATATGGGAGAGCTTAATTTCCTTCTAGGCATGTAAATCAAGCAATCAAAGGAGGGTGCATTCATCCACCAAACAAAGGACGCAAAGGAATTACTAAAGAGGTTTAAGATGGAGGACACTGCCAGGAAGGACACACCTATGGCAACTTCCACGTGCTTAGACAAGGATGAAAAGGGTAAGAGTGTGGACCAAAAGATATATCGATGTATGATAGGTTTCCTTCTTTATATTACTGCAACTAGACCCGATATTATGTTTAGTGTTTGTGCATGTGCTAGATTTTAGTCAGATACTAAGGAATCCCATCTTAAAGCAATAAAACACATACTTAAATATCTTAAATCCACTTTAGATTTGGTTTATTTTATCCAAAAGTTAGCACAGTTGATCTTATATAGTATGGTGAGTCTGACTTTGCTGGTACCAAAACAACTAGAAAAAGCACAAGTGGAACTTGTCGCTTCCTTGGAATTTCCCTTGTTTTTTGGTTTAGCAAAGAGCAAAATTCAATATCATTATCCACTACTGAGGCAAAGTATATTGTTGATGGACTTGCATGTGCACAAGTTCTTTGGATGAGACAAGCCTTAGCTGACTTTGAAATTAAGTGTACTACGTCTTTTATTAATATGATGGCAATAGTGCAGTTAATCTGACTAAAAATCATGTAGTGCATCCTAGTGCAAAACACATAGATATTAGACACAGATTAATTGATGATCATTGCACTAATAAGGATGTTGAACTTAAATTTATTTCTATGGATCATCAAGTTACTGACACTCTCAGTAAAGCATTTAAGAAAGATTCTTTCATTAAATTGCGTAGAGATTTTGGTATTATTAGTGAAAAGGAGCTTTAGTTATTTATTCATAATATGCATGCTTATATTGATTATGTCACACTAGTTGTTTATTGATCACCCTCTTTTTCATAATGTCAAAAGGGGAGATGAGTTTAGTGATACAATATATGCATGTTGTCTTCACATATATTTTGTACACTCATTTTGACATTCCATTGATACATAATATGCTACATGCTTTGAATTTGTTTATCTCTAATATGCATTGATGCAAGGGGAGTTCCACAGCCATTATGCATCAATGTAGGGGGATTAAGTATTTAATTTTTGTAATTTTATTTTTATGTATCAAATTGTTTGCCATCATCAGAGAGAGAGAGAGAGAGAGATGGTTATCAAATTGTTTTTTAAGGACATTATTTTAACATCTCTCAAAGTTTTTAAGCATTCTTTATTTTCCTTGGCCATATTGATTTTAATCTCGTAGAGCTTCATCTCAATTTTCTTGAGATTAAATCAAAATTCTTTTAATCTCTAAATAGTTTTAATCTTCATTATTTTTTAGATTTGTTCTTTAGCTACACACACATACTCAAAGCTTCAATCTTGGTGGCTATAAGAGGTTTGCAATACTCTTCAAAAGTATAAGTGTAAATACACACAAGGGTGTGGTGAGAGTAACTAGGTTTGTTGTTGTTGTATTTATTCGAAAAGCCTCTAGTGTAAAGTCCTCTTGTAAAGAGATTGGTGTTGTACTTGGAAAGTCCTCGTAGTGAAGAAGATGCAAGGTTGTAAAAGCCCTCAAGTTGTTGAGACAAGGGAAGTCCCCTATTGAGAGATGCACATAGTGGAAATCTAAGTGGTTGTTTGGGACTGTACTAGTGTCATGCCTATTTTGCACTATACGTGTATTCTACGAACACACGTGGTATTTCTACCTACGGTGCATACGTAGGCATGAAATAAACATGGATATCGATGTATATAACGTAGTGCAAGGGGGATTGGGCCGTAATGCATGGCTAAGAGACGAGAAAGTGAGATTGAATGCGGGAGAAGTGCAAACGACGTCGTGGATGTGAAATAACAGGAATGTATCGGACGTGGGTGTGTGGTGTATGTATGAATGTGTAGGTATGCATGGGTGTGTGTGGGGAAGCCATGCTAGTGTGAAAGGGGTTAGGGGTCAATGGCAACCCCCGTAAAATTTTAGAAAGGTTAGGGGCAAAACGGTCTTTTTGACTAAAGCTGCTGTGCGTATATACTTAAGTGGTCGGTGCATAAAGTAATGACATACTTGTAAATACTTGAATGTGTGAGGGGTAGTTTGGTCATTTAATAATTAACATGGCTTATGGAATAAGCCATGGAAAATCCTATTCTAGAATCCTCTCCCTCTTTCTCTCCTTTTCTTTTCTTTTCTTCTCTTTTCTTCCATTATCCTTATCTTCTCTCCTCCCTCTCAACCTCCCCCTTCTCTTTAATTTCGTGCTCGCCCTCTTGCCCTTTCTATGGTGACCAAAATCCAGAAAAAAAACAGAGAGAAGAAGAAGAAAAAGGTGGAAGAAAGAGAAAGAGAGGAGAAGAAGAGAAGGGTTCTTTTGAGGTAAGATTCCAACTTGGCTTTGGAAATTATTTAGGGTTTCTTTCCATCATGTTTATATATCATGTTTTACTAATATGAAGTAGAGGAAATGAAATTAGGGTGCCATGTTTCAATTTTCATGCAAAAGCCCCTTGAAATTCCAAACAAAATCATTCCTTTGAAATTCAGAAATATTGATGTTTGTTGTTGCTGCAATTACAGTTACTGTAGCTCGAATTAGAGTTCGAAAAAAATACGAGCTTGTAGATCTTGAAGTTCTATTCCAAAATCATATAAATTTTGACATAGTTTCAATTCAGAAATTTGGAGCAATAAATCCATCTTTACAACATGTTTGATTTTCAGTGTTGACACAGTTTAATAAAATTGGCCTATACACTTGCACACATCATGGAATTTTATGATCTTGGTCTTGTTGAAAAGTTAACAAGTTTTCCTAAAAATTCACCAGAGTGCTTATATGTCGAATTTCTGGCTCCAACATGTCCAAAATTGGCTTCAAACACAGACCCTGAAATCTGTCTGAAAACAGAATTGACACACTTCACGAATTAATTCACCATAAATCATATAGTTCATATTTTTGAATGAAATTTTATCTGTAATCCATAACTGCCATATCTTCAACTTTCATTTATAAAGTTGTGTCAAATTCCCAAGAGAAATGAATGAAATGTGTTGATCTTTATGGCTGTTCTTGCAATTCCAGCAAGTTGGAGTGTTGGTTGAATATTGAATCGTGTGGTGATGTTACTTTTCACATCCCATTATGCATGGATGTTGTGCTAATGACGGAATGTTTAATTGCGCTATTGTTATTACATTTGATAATGTGACAATGTTCGTTTATATGGCGCCTGCCACGTGTTTGTTGAAATGCCCCAACGAATGTGAAGTTAAAGAAACATGGGAATTGGGTCTACATGCTCTTGCATCAGAACCCTGTTATAAATTGATGATGTTGGGGACATGGATGACATGGATACACTATTATACTTGAATGTGTATGTGACGTGATGAAGAGCATGTCACGTGAGTGCATGACCCAGATTGCTATGTGATGATGCGATGACTGAGGGCATAGCACTTAGGTGCATGACCCGTGTTGATGAAAGGAAGTTATTGAAGGTGTACCATGCCACCATGATTCCTATAATGAGGCTTAAAATGCTTAATTGATGAATGAAAATGTCTCAATCCCCTCCAAATGGGGGTAAGTTAGCAAAACCCGGGTTTTAGATGGGATTTGAGTAAATTGTGGATATGAGGCCTGGACTGTGAAGTTGGGATATGATTATGTGATGCGTGGAGTTTATACCCACTCGCCTTTACCGGGAGTGGAAGGGATTTTTATACACACTCGCCTTTACCGGGAGTGGAGGGGAAGAGGGCATACGGAGGTTGTGATATGAGCCTCACTCCTGCCAGGGACGGGGGAGGTGAGAGGCCCGGCATACAGTGCCCGTGTCCACTACGTCGTGTGCTATATTCACCCCAAATTTGGGGTGAAGTCCAGGCCCTGGTATCACACAGTTTACCCAAGTTCCAATTAATTCAATTATAAAATAATAAAATAAGAATTTTTTTTCTTCTCGCAAGGTGAAGCAGCTATCTTCCCCAAAGGGCACGGGTTCCATCCCAAATAAAATTCTGTTCTCTGCCTCCCCTCTCTATCCCCTTCCACTTCCCTGCGACCCCCAATGCCGATCAGCCCCCTCTACCTCCAGCCGGCCTCCACTCCCTCGACGCCCACCTGCCTTCCTCCGACCTCCCACAGTCGAGACCCCCCCTGCCACATCCTTGCGTCAGCGATTCTGTTGCCCAGAAGATCTCCGGCATCCCCCAAGCTCCAGCTCAAGCACCTCCTCCTCAAAATCGTAAGCAAATAATTGATTAAAACTCTCTTTTTTTGCCCTTCCTTTTGTGTTTTAATGTTGACTTTTCTTTTTTTGGGCGGAATTTCAATTCTTGGGGTTGTGTACTTTGGTCCTTTTGGGCATTATTTGCATACGGTGTTGGATAAGATTTTCAAGGGGAAGAAGGATAATAAGACAGTCACCAAAAAGGTGAGGTAATGATAATAGGAGATATGAATATCTGCTGTCATGAAATTTTTGCTGCGGGAGGAGTCCGTGTTGATGGGGAGAGGGAGGAGTCCGTGTTGTTTTTAGGGCATCGGAGATGCGAAGAAATCAGGGAAGACTATATCGAAGGGGCACAAGAATTATGATCTGATGCTGAATCTGTAATTGGGCATCCGGTGTTTGATTTTTTGCTTGTGTGGATGGATGAGTTGCCTGATTGATTTTTTGTTGTTTTTCCTGAGTTTTCTAATTTGGGTTATATACATGTTTATTCATTGTTAGGTACTCTATTGGGAAGCCAACTTGGACTCAGATGAGGGAATTGAGACCTGGGGGATTTTGATCCAAGGGAGAAGTTTTGGACGAGGTTCCATTTGGAGGGGTCTAAGTTACACCACCCCATCAGTCGGCTGAGTTTCGGTGGAAGGATTATTGTCCTATGGTCTTTAGGTACAACAAATTTTAGTAGTATTCATTTTGGTATTTTTTTTGGATGATTATGCCATTTTCGATATTGATTTGATTGGAGTTTTGAATTTAGGCACTTGAGGAAGTTATTTGCGGTGGATCCGGTGGATTACATGATGGAATTTGCGGGGAACGATGCTATGAGAGAGCTATCATCTCCGGGGAAGAGTGGAAGCTTCTTTAACTTGACACAAGATGACCGGTTCAAGCTTCTGCTGCATTTGATATGTTGTAATTCATCTTATTTTGAAGCAACATGTCCTTCCAACATCACAAAAAGATGGTACTTTCAATACAGAGCAATATTCATTTCCTTCAAGAATCAGTTCAACTCTTTGCATACTCTATGGTACTGAAGAGTGCTTAATTATATGTTTCTATTTTTTCCGCTATATCTGTAGATAACTTCATAGCCAGAGTACATATCATTTCAAAATACATCTGGTCCAGAGAAACATCAAGCTGTTGCACTCAGGAGTAATTTGGATAGATGCGCATTCTATAAATGTTCATTCATCGGCTACTAAGATACATTATATGCAGATCATGGGAGGCAATTTTTCAGGGATTGCGACATACATGGAACAATTGATTTTATCTTTGGAGATGTAGCTGCAGTGCTGCAGAATTGCACCATCATACTACAAAAACCGCTTGCTGGGCAAGAAAATGTGATTATGGCTCAAGGAAGAGAGGATACAACAACGAACACAGGAATCATAATCCATGACTGCAAGATTAAAACTGCAGGGAATTTTCAGCCGAGGGTCGACAAAATGCTATCTTGGGAGGCCATGATAGAATTTATGATGGTGAAAAAGTCCGAAGTCAAGGTGGGTGTTAGGTATCTCTTTACACTTAAGTCCTCAATTGGGAACTGCCTTTATGATGAATGTTAGCAAGTTTGGATGAAAATAATGTCCTAAGGGTCTATGACATAATGCATAGCTTGAAAATTGAAATGTGTATGAGAACATAAACGCACCATTGCTTTCCTATGTTTGTAGTTGATTTTGATGTATCATTTTCTATGGATAGATAGGATTTATTTTTGATAGTTTTGATCATTTTCTATTGGATAGATTGCATCAAGGAATTGACATAGAGCATCGATTATTTCGACATACTGCTGTCAATTGTCATAATATAAATTCCTTTGGGATGTGCATCAGGTATCATAGGATTTGGAGTTTGGGGGAAAACTCAATCCAAAAAATTCCATCTTTACAAATAAAAAAAAGCTGACTTTCCTACTCCTTTGTCCTATACATCCCCTGGCGAGTGACGATCAAGTATTTAATCGACATCAATTCACAAAAAATTCCATCTTAAGGTTATTTCTTTCTCTCTTTCTCCATTCTCTCTTTCGAATTCAATTTATTTTATGTTTTTGATTGATCTATTAATTTTTTCCTTTTATCTAATTTCGTTATAATTTAATGCCTATGATTTTAATGTCGTAAGAGATTTTGAGGGTTCACTATTGTTTGGCGCTAGGGTTTGATTCATTTGATATATGTTTGTCATTTATCATGGTAAGTTCTAATCGGAAGAAATGATCGTAACTGTAATCACAAATGTGGTATTTTTTTCTCTTGTTTTTTTTCTGTTTTTTCTTTCTTCATTAACATTATTTTTGTGGTTTAAATTGATCTTTTAATTTGTATTTCTAATGCAGGAGAGATTTTGGGGGGTTTTTTTGATTGTTTTGTTGTTAAGATTTTTTGTTTATGTGTTCATGATTGTTTTAGAGTGATTCCGTTTACGATTTCTTATAATTGAAAGAGTCCTGTTTGAGATGGATATTCAATTGTTGAAATTAAGGTGATATTGTGTGAGGGCATGTCACATCATTGTAATTTCTGAATTGTAGTGGAAATCAGCAGAACTACTAGCTTTTTGGCTATATGAACAGCTTTTAGAGTGCTAAGTGAATGTTTCTGGTAATTTTGCTCCACTTGGAGAATTTTATTACAAATGTGGCAAATCATCTTGCTGATCCGTATTTTCTTTTTTCTATAGAATTCTGGGGTGGAAATTGAGGCATTATATGTGGCGCTAAGTTTATTTGTGAACATTCCTGATTTTGTGATATATAGAGCCAGTTGGTGGAAATTTCATAGCTTTGTTAAACAGGTTTTTGTCCCTGCATGGAAAGCCTTAAAACTTAATGTTCCTTAAGTCACTAAAACATGTTCATATCTTGGTCAAATTGAAGAACTTAATTTTTTGAATATAATTGTTGGTGTTATAATAAGCTTTAGTCACAGTGTTCCTCATGAAAATTTTGAGGAAACCATTGTGTGGAAATTCAGTTGAAATTAACATTTGCATCTCAACAAAGAAACCATCATGTATGTAACACCAAGTCAATTTGACTTCTTTTCCCTCCAGAAATATTCAATTGTTGCTAGAGTTACTTATATTAGCTGTAGGACTTGAGAAACTCAACCCATTTTCATCTGTTACCAGCTTAATGAAATTTCTGTATTGTTTGACTTCAAATATTAATCTGCCATAATTTTAGACTTATTTTAGGACATGAGCAGAAGGTTGAATTTTAGAAATGATGGAGTTTCTAGATAAAAGCAACGACAAACTGAGACCCAGCTCTACCTTAAATCGCTCAGTGAGTCCAAGGCTTCTCTTGGTCGCTCTTCAGGTAAGCATTTTTCTGTGGCATGAAAGTTTGATCTAGGTTCTCTTTAGTATAACTTATCATCATTTTTGAGTATTGGGTCCTTTTTGGAGCAAAACAAAAAAAATGAAGAAGCAATCTCCATTATGCTATTTTTGGTGGGAGCAATGTTTTGGCACCGCAAACTTCTAGGTCTCACACCCATTTCCACCCATCCCTCACTCTGAATTTATGTTAACTTTTTACGATTATGTGGCAACTTCAATTATTAGTTTTATGTTTTTTGATAAAGTGGTTATCTGACACAACTGAAAATGAAATAAAAAAGACATCCATGTGTACGGCTGAAAGAAATTGGGAATGTAGGTTTGTGGTTTTCATTTGTCTATCATATCTGGCACGGGATCCATGGGTGCCCTCTGTCCACACATTGTGTCCATTGAAAGTCTCATTTGTTAACCTCGGAACATATTGCTCGAGTATATATGTTTACAAAATACTTTTCTCCGTAACTTTTCTAAAGAAGGTAGTAAATATGTTTTCAATATGTCTAGCACATGGTTTACGTGGACAATATTAGTCATCTCTTCACTTACACATGGATGTGAGAAAGTTTTTAATATCCAATGTTCTACATGGCAGATGTTGGGTGCATATAGGGCAGGGGGATGATATGTTGCCTAGCATATCCTGGGCGACATGTTGATGCATTTGATTAAATGACAAACATCACAGTTGATGAAAAATATGCATATATTATGTTATCAATGTGTTCTGTAATTAAATCCTAATTGTTGTTTATCAATAGAACTGGAAAACGTAAATGTATATGCGCTAGATGAAGACCACTTTATATCATAGAGCTTAATAACAAAAAATACGAAGGATGCACTTATTATGTATTGTAACTTATATATATTAAAGTTACAAAGTTGGTTCCTTTGATAGGTGAATTTGTTCTCTAATTTATGCATCATCAGCATGGCGCGTAAAAACTACTAGATATCACAAGCAAGCTCATTTGAGCATCCAGTCCTACCATCGGAATTTATCTTGATGAAGCCAGCTTATGGCCAATAATTTTTAGTCCAGCAAGTTTTTATTTGAACAGGTTTAATTTTAGGATTGGTTTGGTTGAGGGCTCATATTTAAAATGTCAAATTGTTACAGAATTCCATGTACCCTTACGTTTCTTCATCTGTTGAGTGGTCAAAGTGGTACGTTAGCTCTTGAATAATAATAGAGGTTAGGTTCACTGGCTTGGAGATACCTGGGGTTTTAGCTGGTTTCAGTTTCAATATTGAACTGATCTTTCATTTGGACTGAAGCTGAATGCATGTAACACCCTGTACAATCAGGGGGGTCAAGTTAACTAGCTTGCTCAAAGTTTTACTCCTTTTCAGGCATGATTGATTAGTAGAAACTGAATACACATGATTTTTTCAATTTCTCTTTTTTGCATAGGTCTTCCAATTTTCCTATTATGATTTCATTTCATCAAACTTCTAGCATTTTTACTATTTTTGTTGTAAAGTAGAACTACATCTCAGCTTCAAGCCCTGTTTTCTTTTAGAATTTCAGTAACCAACGCCTGGAATAGGTTTGAACTTCGTCAAGAGGGTGATTGATTTGTCTAGCTCTTCTGAAGTAGTTAAGCAAATCACATCCATAACCATGGTGTCGAGGTTGAAGTCACAATAGCGGATCCATGACTTAACATACTATAAATTTTAATCATGCACGCAGCCCCCAACGGTCCAATCTGGATGTATAAGCAAATCGTCTGGAAAAGTATCTTTGTTGTAACATCAAATGCAGATGAGGTGCCACCAGTGGCATTGATTCAATTCATAATTCTTTGCCGATGAGCATCTGTTATGATACAATTTTATGAGATCAACCCGAATTTTGACGTTGGGTTGTTTTGATGTTGGGGGCCTGAGAAACATATATTGGGTCGTTTTGATGTTGGAAGTTAGGTTGCTCTTCTTTGGTTTCAGGATAAATGGTCATCGGCTTATGACGTTCGAACCATTCTGCCATCGATTAAGATCCTGTTGGGAGGTAAAAATTCTTTCTCCGTTTGATTGCTGAATTTTCAAATGCAGAACTGAACAATGAATTTCCACTGAATACTCAAGCTGCAGTGCTTTGGATCAATCAAGAAGGTTTGTTTTCTATATTTTTTGAGATGTGCATCTCTGGTATGTGATGTATGATGCATCTTATTTTGCTATGTTGTGATGCGTGATGCATCTTATTTTGTTATGTTGTGTTGTGTGCAGAATTCAAGAAAATTGTGGAGAAACTCTACAAGCCGGCAGCCTAGAGAGCTTTTATTTTTTGCACTTAGTTTTATTATACAGCTCAAATGTAAGGGCAAGAGATTTGGGGGGGGGGGGGTTTACTTCTTTCTTTTTCAGTATCTTTTTCCAGAAAGCTTCACTTCATTATCATGCTCTATTTTGTATAATCACCATTCACTTCATTATCTTCATCAAAAAGAGAAGCAGGTCGATCATTTTTGGATCTATATTTTTCATTTAAATGGTTGCTGATGACATTAGATATTTAAGTATAAATTCTATAAAGTATATTTCTAAAAGATATAAATATTTAAATAATTCATGATCGAAATGTTTGGGTTTCACTAAATTTACCAAGGAGCGTTCTATCCCATAACAACACCGTTAAGTTGAGCTTAGTCATGTCTGGATACATATCACAACAAGACAATAGTTTCGACAATAGTTTTTATCCAAACTTGCTCATTACTACACTCGCTTTCAATGATCGATGGTACATAATGCTTTTTCCATGATTATGTAATGATCACACAAAAGGAAATTTTAGCGAAAAATTGCACGCTAAATTAATAGTGACAAACATTACCCTGCTGCTCCCTCACTGCTCCCCTCACTGCTCCTCGCAATCGGCACCTTCGACCACCCAACTCCTCCTGAAGAGCATCCATCGGCATTCAAAGATGACTTTGGATGGCACTGGGGCCTGTTATTTATGTAGGTAGGACCCAACAGTGTACACGTGGCAGGCATAGGGCTCCCTTATGACTTTGGATGTCATTATTGAATCTCTTCGATTCTTCTGGGTGTCATCCATACCAAGGGTAAATTTTCTCTCTTGAGTCCCAATGTTAAATGTGGACCAACATTACCCTATTACATGTTAAATGCTTTCACATGAAATACACGTCCGGTGAGCTTACCGCCATCTACCCTATGGTCCTCCTCTTGGGTGTGAACAGAACGATTAAGTGTTTTTAAGCTTAATCTCACGAGACCTACTTACAAGCTAACTGCTTTATCACCCTACTTATTATTGACTAATGTTTTTGAGTTTAAGTATGTCAAAATCCCTTTCCTCGCTCTATCTCTCGCTGAATTATTGTGTTCCTCCCCAACGCCGATGCCGTGACCCCTTCCTTAAATTCTTCCATAACCCGTGCCCGCAGGCACGGTTCATTTAAGATTTCCCACTGCGAAATATTTATTCCACAAAAAATTATTTCCACATCCACTACATAAAAGAACAACAAATTAGCATAAAAATATTTAGCGGCAAGGGCGCATTTGGCGCGGAACAACAAATTTGGCGCATGCACCTTCAACACGGAACAACAAATTCGGCGCGGCGCCTTTGGCGTGAAACAACAAATTTGGCACAGGCGCCTTCGACACGGAACAATTAATTCGATGCGGGCGCCTTCGGCGCGGAACAACAAATTATCGTAGATCAACAAATTTGATGCGGAACAACAAATTAGCGGAAAAAAAATTTAGAGGGTGCCTTCGGCGCAGAACAAATTAGCGTAAAACAATTTAGCGGCACATGCATCTTCGACGCGGAACATCAAATTCGGCACAGGCGCTTTCAACACAGAACAACAAATTCGACAGAGGCGCCTTCTACATGAAACAACAAATTCGGCGCGGAACAACAAATTCGCGTAGAACAACAAGTTCGGGCGTGGAACAACAAATTAGTGTAAAAAAATTTAGTTGGTGCACCGAAGGCACCCACGCAGAAGCTAAATTTTTTACGCTAATTTGTTGTTCAGTGCCAAATTGTTGTTCTATGCTGAATTTGTTATTCTGCACCGAAGGCGCCCGCACCGAATTTGCTGTTCTACGCCGAATTTGTTGTTCCATGCCGAAGTCGCCTATGCCGACTTTGTTGTTCTGTGTCGAATGTGCCTTCACCGAATTTGTTGTTCCGCACCGAAGACATGCACGCCGAAGGCATCCATGCCGCTAAATATTTTTTACGCTACTTTGTTGTTCTTTTAAATTTTGGAGGGTGAAATAATTTTTTGGGGAAGAAATATTTTGCGAGGGAAAATCTTAAATAAACCGTGCATGAGGCACGTGTTACGACTATATCTATATATTAAAAACACAACTTTTTTTGAATCATAGGGCTGACTGGGACAAGCTGATGGCAGGCTGATGTATAAAGAGGTTGATAAAAGAGGTTGATAGAAGAATGGCTAGGATTTAAGGTAAAAGAAGGGTTGAGATGAGTGTTTGGAAAAACCACCACTTTTTGCTTTTGTTTTCAAACCCCCACAATCACTACATTTGCGCAGAGTAGCACATATTTCCCCCTTTTGCTAAAAAACCCTCTCATTTCACTTTTTACCCACACACCATACACACACACACACACTTATGCACTTCCACCTTTCGCGTGCCGCGCCGATTTTTTTACGCTAATTTATTGTTCCTACTCAAGGGCGTCCTCGCCGAATTTGTTGTTCTACGCCGAATTTGTTGTTCCGCACATATTTGACTGTGTAAATAATGTTTGGGAACAAAGATTTCGCAGGGGAAAATCTTAAATGAACCGTGCCCCGCGGGCACGGGTTATGACTAGTAAAATAATAAAATAAGAATTTATGTGTTACTCCTTCTACTGGCAGCACTTTCCCTTCCATTTGCCTGTTCTTGTGACTCTATGCCATGCCTCAGGCACTTGCACTTATCTTATTAGATAATGGTTGCTGAAACACTTGCGTTATTATTATTATTCGTGCTAACCCTTTTCTTGCAGTAATTCGACATTGGACCGCAGGTATGATCCTCTCGCTTGGCTATTCACTTTTCGCTATATATTTAGTTTACATGTCTTATTCCCTTGCCTTGTGGATTGATAACCCTAAGCGATGTCCAAATCCAAGTTGGTTCCTACTGGGGCACGCATTGACGTGATCCTCTCTATTTTTCAGGTAGCAGGGTCAGCATGGTTGAAGGTGACTGGGAGTTGGGTTTCAGGAGTAGTAGTCAGTGTGAGTTGTAGCTTGTAGAGTGACTTGGTTGTCTTGGGAGGTGGAGAGTGTTAGAGTGTGTGAAATGATGTATCTAGGTTATGTACATAAATGAAAGTTGTTATATAAAATGTGTTGTTGTTTTATGAGACTGTTTGATATTACTGTGGAGTTTTACTTGTACTATCCCAGCATGTGCGCAGTGGCCTGCTTGTTCAGTTTTTCCTCCCTCTTTCTTTTCCTCTCTCATCATCCTCACTCTACAGGATACTTAGAAAAAAATTAATTAATGCCGGGTATCTTGGGGAACGAGGCGTGACAGTGTTTGGTGGCACATGCAGGTCACTGCACTGCGATGTGTGTAAGGATAGTACATGTAATGCTTCAATATTTGATTGGGATAGGTTCGACCTAAGGTGGGTAGTGATCTTAGTGACCTTAGAGCCTTAAGTGGTCCACCCTTGCATCCCTAGCTTTAGGGAGTCAGGGGATGAACTATTTGCAGTATATTATACTATAGATGTATATTGTGGATGTACGTGTGTATCTATAACTGTGTGAACCCGTGTGTATAAGTGCAGTTGTTGTGCTTAGAGATTTGAATTATATATATGTCGTGGTATACTTATGTTTAATGTGTGTATTTGAAGGGCATGAAGTTGCATGTATCTTGGATGGTTATGGTGGTATATGGATATGTGTGGGCGTTTATACTAGGTGAGTGAATACTTGAGCATATAAATATATTGTCTCCATATAGATACATGATACGTGTATGTGAGTAGGTATGTGTTATACTTGTGTGACTCTGAGGTATAGGTAATAAGTATATGTTTATTAGTGGATATATACTGGTGGATACATATCAGCTAGCAGAGATATTATATGTTTGTAGAGACGTGGGCGAGGGTGTGTACGTATGTGATGTGAGTGCATGTATGCGGTTCACTATCTCCTAAATTATAGTTGTGTTTCATGTGGGGAGTACACCAATATGCGTACATCTACCCTTGTATGGATAAAGTAGTGGGATGTCTACATTGTCTTTGGACATATGTGGAAAAGTTTATGTGAGTGAATATTTGTGTATTTGTATGGGCAGGTGGTGTAGGTATAGGTATGTATATATTGCTAGTGTTGCATTGCTAAGGTATGAATTCTTAATGTGTTAAAATTTTAAATAACTGTGAGTATGTCTATGTACTGCCTATGTGCTTATATGAACCAGTATATTGTCTTAATTTGGTTTATGATTGTGAGTTGTATCATTGCATGAAGATAAGTGTTGGTCTATGGCCATATATGGTGTGTATGTAGTGATATAGATAAATAATGGACGCACGGGTAGTATGAGTAATGCTCCAGGGTGTTTGGAGTAGATGTATCCTAAGGTGGGTAGGGATGCTTTAGACCCGTCCACCTTAGTTGAGGCCTTAGCTCTATATTGTGCCTATTATCGGATAGGGATATAAGTGTGACATGTATCATATGTAGAATGTGATGATTGTGAAGATTTGAGATTATACAGCGTATATATAAATGGGATGGCTATGGGTTTACACGGTTAAGTGGAGTTATAATATATATGTATGTGTGTATATGTTACCGTAGAATGGTGTTTGTAAGACCATTTAGATGTATATGTAGTGTATGTGTTCTTTTACATATGGTGGCATGAGGGAGGACTGTGTATTAGTATATGAGATACTTGTATGTATGTATGTGTGCTGTAACAAGCATGGTGTGATTGTGTATATGTGTCATTGAACGTGTATTGGTGCATGTCTATGTGAATAATCCCTATTTTGATATACATGTATCAGTATATGGACGAGTACGAATAGTGGATGTGGTCCTCTATCGAATGTGTATGAATATTGAAATGCACTTATTTGTGTATGTACTAGTATGCTAGTAAAAGTGCGAATATATTGGATATTATGTATATAATGGTATGGGTAGCTACCGACTACATGTTGGTACAGTTAGGTAGATTCCCTGTATGGGTATATGATAGCAGGATATGTATAGCATGTGTGTATGGGGGTGTGCCCATACATGGGAATGTATGTGCATAGTTGCATGGATCATAATAGGTATATATACATGTCTGTGTGCATACCTACTATTAGAATTATAACCTGGTGTGTATGAGCATATGTGTATTTGGCTGTATGTAGATTCAGAAATCTATATGTGGTATTGATACTTGTACATTTGTGGGTGTATAATGAGTACGTTCTTGTGGAAAATCTATGTGGGGTATTGCTTATTGCATATACGTGAATATGTATCATAGCTGTATGGATTTCTATTATACATGTCGCAATGGAGTATAGGAATGTGTTTGTGTATGTGTAATATGCAGTAGGAGTATATGTAATGGTGTGTATATTGAATGAATGAAAATACACACACACACACACACACACATATATATATATATATATATATATATATATATATATATATATATATATATATATATATATATATATATATATATATATATATATATATAGACACACACACACACACACTTATACATATCTTGTTTGTTTACTTGCTGATCTATCATATAGGGTTGTCTATCCAAATGTATTTCGGTATGCCCTGGATAGATGTATTTCTGCGTGTATGCGTGTATATATAGGTCTGTACCAAAGCATGTGTGTATGTATATACATGTGCAATGTGGAGGTAAATGTGATAGATATGGAATATAGGTGTATATATATGTTTGATAAATGTAGGTGAATGAAATTGTTTGATATGTGTGTATTGGACTGTGTGTAATTGGTTGCACATTTATAGATATACGTGTGTGCGGAGTGTAGATGGATATTTATATTTACTTAACTATTGTGGCAGTATGTGCATGTGAAAGTCAACCTAGTTAGATACGGCATATAAGGAGATGTATTATGTTGTGCACTCTTGTGTGTATTGTGTGTGGTACATGTACCTATCTGTGTGAGGTAGTAGGTGCACTGCTATGGATATGAGGTTATGTGTATATTTATTTATAGTTGTGATTGTGAACCTTATGTGGCGTGATCATGCATATGTTAATACGTGCACGTGAATGTATGTATGGATGTGACTAAATATGGTGTGTAAATAAATATTTATGTGACTATAAATGTGAATGAACTCATATGACTAAGTAATGGATGTATATGGATCCGGTGAACATACGGTGTGACACCGTGATAGTAATCATGTTTGTCAAGTCATGGTGCGTAGATTAATGAGTATTGTTGTGTGTCTGTGAATGGATATAGACGTATATGTTAATATATATAAACAGGTAGGATGTAAGTCGTTTATACCTGAATGTATTATGGTGTATATGAAAGCGTACCATGTGTGAGTGCCTTATGGATCATGATATGGATATGATGTGATGTCATATCACATAGGTATGTGTAGAGATCTGGATACGTATAAAATACGTATAGAGACTTATTTGTGGTGTGTGATGTATATGTTAATGTGTGAATATGTGCCTAGATATTTATGTGAAAGACATATATGTATGTATCTAGTGACACACTTATTGATGTGGGTGTGCTACTAGACGGATAGAAGGACGTATCCGTGATATGAATGCGATGAGGATGTGTATGGGCGATAATGAAGTATATATTGTACATAGGTGTGGTGTAGGTATGTAATCTTGTTTATATTTCATGGGTAGTAAGATCATCATACCTAGCTGGCCTTTCGCAGGGTTCACACATTAGAAAGTCTGAGGACGGACTTTATTTTAAGGTGGGTAGGATGTCATACCTATTTTGCACTATACGTGTATTCTACGAACACACGTGGTATTTCTACCTACGGTGCATACGTAGGCATGAAATAAAAATGGATATCGATATATATAACGTAGTGCAAGGGGGATTGGGTCGTAATGCATGGCTAAGAGACGAGAAAGCGAGATTGAATGCGGGAGAAGTGCAAACGACATCGTGGATGTGAAACAACAGGAATGTATCGGACGTGGGTGTGTGGTAGGGGTGGCAATTTTCGGCCCGGCACGATAGACCGGCACGGGCCCGGCACGATAAGACCGTGCTTGGGCCAACAATTTTGGCCCGAAATCCTTATCGGACCGGGCCGGCCCGGCCCGGTTCATTTTCGGGCCGGATCCGGGCCAAGCTTTTCAGCCCATGGGCGGCACGGCACGGCACGAAAAGCATTTGATCGCCCCACTTCAATTTGACCACACACTGATCTAAAGCGGATTTCAGTAATGGGCATTCATTTATGGTGTTGAGTCCAATGTCATGAATTTTATCAGATCAAGGTCCAAATATCATGAATTTTATCAGATCAAGGTCCAAATATCGTAAATTTTAACAACTTCCCGACAGCGTCAACTTTGATGTCTTCGGATCTTGGGGGTCGATCTCAGTTTCCGAGAAGAGATAAAGAACCACCAAACATGTTACTTCATCTTGCCAAATAAATGAAAACAATGTAGGACACATCACCTTATGCAAACCACTTAATCCTCTTCTTGCGTGCTCCATTTCGATGCATCTTTAAGCATATGCGACAAGTTTTTGTTTAAAAATATGATAAAATATTGTCACAATACATAATTCATTCAACCCTATCGGACCGGGCCGGGCGGCCCGAATTTTTATCGGACCGTGCCCGGGCCTATCCGGAATGGCCCGAAGTCTTATCGGGCCGGGCCGGCCCAGTCCTTTAAGAAAACCGGGCCGGGCCGGCACGGCCCGATAAGACCGGGCCGGCCCGAATTGCCACCCCTAGTGTGTGGTGTATGTATGAATGTGTAGGTATGCATGGGTGTGTGGGGAAGCCATGCTAGTGTGATAGGGGTTAGGGGTCAATGGCAACCCCCGTAAAATTTTAGAAAGGTTATGGGCAAAACGGCCTTTTTGACTAAAGCTGTTGTGCGTACATACTTAAGTGGTCGGTGCATAAAGTAATGACATACTTGTAAATACTTGAATGTGTGAGGGGTAGTTTGGTCATTTAATAATTAACATGGCTTATGGAATAAGCCATGGAAAATCCTATTCTAGAATCCTCTCCCTCTTTCTCTCCTTTTCTTTTCTTTTCTTTTCTTTTCTTCCATTATCCTTATCTTCTCTCCTCCCTCTCAACCTCCTCCCTCTCTTCAATTTTCGTGCTCCCCCTCTTCCCCTTTCTATGGTGACCAAAATCCCAAAAAAAGAGAGAAGAAGAAGAAGGTGGAAGGAAGAGAAAGAGAGGAGAAGAATAGAAGGCTTCTTTTGAGGTAAGATTCCAACTTGGCTTTGGAAATTATTTAGGGTTTCTTTCCATCATGTTTATATATCATGTTTTACTAATATGAAGTAGAGGAAATGAAATTAGGGTGCCATGTTTCAATTTTCATGCAAAAGCCCCTTGGAATTCCAAGCAAAACCATTCCTTTGAAATTCAGAAATATTGATGTTTGTTGTTGCTACAATTACAGTTACTGTAGCTCGAATTAGGGTTCGAAAAAAATACGAGCTTGTAGATCTTGAAGTTCTATCCCAAAATCATATAAATTTTGACATAGTTTCAATTCAGAAATTTGGAGCAATAAATCCATCTTTACAACATGTCTGTTTGATTTTCAGTGTTGACACAGTTTAATAAAATTGGCCTATACACCTGCACACATCATGGAATTTTATGATCTTGGTCTTGTTGAAAAGTTAACAAGTTTTCCTAAAAATTCACCAGAGTGCTTATATGTCGAATTTCTGGCTCCTACATGTCCAAAATTGGCTTCAAACACAGACCCTGAAATCTGTCTGAAAACAGAATTGACACACTTCACCAATTAATTCACCATAAATCATATAGTTCATATTTTTGCATGAAATTTTATCTGTAATCCATAACTGCCATATCTTCAACTTTCATTTATAAAGTTGTGTCAAATTCCCAAGAGAAATGAATGAAATGTGTTGATCTTTATGGATGTTCTTGCAATTCCAGCAAGTTGGAGTGTTGGTTGAATATTGAATCGTGTGGTGATGTTACTTTCCCCATCCCATTATGCTTGGATGTTGTGCTAATGACGAAATGTTTAATTACGCTATTGTTATTACATTTGATAATGTGACAATGTTCGTTTATATGGCGCCTGCCACGTGTTTGTTGAAATGCCCCAATGAATGTGAAGTTAAAGAAACAGGGGAATTGTGTCTACATGCTCTTGCTTCAAGAACCCTGTTATAAATTGATGATGTTGGGGACATGGATGGCATGGATACACTATTATACTTGAATGTGTATGTGATGTGATGGAGGGCATGTCACATGAGTGCATGACCCAGATTGCTATGTGATGATGCGATGACTGAGGGCATAACACTTAGGTGCATGCCCATGTTGATGAAAGGAAGTTATTGAAGGTGTACCATGCCACCATGATTCCTATAATGAGGCTTAAAATGCTTAATTGATAAATGAAAATGTCTCAATCCCCTCCAAAAGGGGGTAAGTCAGCAAAACCCGGGTTTTAGGTGGGATTTGAGTAAATTGTGGATATGAGGCCTGGACTGTGAAGTTGGGATATGATTATGTGATGCATGGAGTTTATACCCACTCGCCTTTACCGGGAGTGGAGGGGATTTTTATACCCACTCGCCTTTACCGGGAGTGGAGGGGAAGAGGGCATACGGAGGTTGTGATATTAGCCTCACTCCTGCCAGGGATGGGGGAGCTGAGAGGCCCGGCGTACAGTGCCCGTGTCCACTGCTTCGTGTGCTATATTCACCCCAAATTTGGGGTGAAGTCCAGGTCCTGGTATCACACAGTTTACCAAGTTCCAATTAATTCAATTATAAAATAATAAAATAAGAATTTGTGTGTTACTCCTTCTACTGGCAGCACTTTCCCTACCATTTGCCTGTTCTTGTGACTCTGTGCTATGCCTCAGACACTTGCACTTATCTTATTAGATAATGGTTGTTTAAACACTTGCGTTATTATTATTATTCGTGCTGACCCTTTTCTTGCAGTAACTCGACATTGGACCGCATGTATGATCCTCTCACTTGGCTATTCACTTTTCGCTATATATTTACATGTCTTATTCCCTTGCTTTGCATTGTGGATTGATAACCCTAAGCGATGTCCAAATCCAAGTTGGTTTCTACTAGGGCACGCATTGACGTGATCCTCCCTATTTTTCAGGTAGCGGGGTCAGCATGGTTGAAGGTGACTGGGAGTTGGGTTTCAGGAGTAGTAGTCGGTGTGAGTTGTAGCTTGTAGAGTGACTTGGTTGTCTTGGGAGGTGAAGAGTGTTAGAGTGTGTGAAATGATGTATCTGGGTTATGTATATAAATGAAAGTTGTTATATAAAATGTGTTGTTGTTTTATGAGACTGTTTGATATTACTGTGGAGTTTTACTTGTACTATCCCAGCATGTGCGCAGGGGCCTGCTTGTTTAGTTTCTCCTCCCTCTTTCTTTTCCTCTGTCATCACCCTCACTCTATAGGATACTTGGAAAAAATTTAATTAATGCCGGGTATCTTGGGGAACGAGGCGTGACAGCTAGCCCATGGATGGATGAACCAGGATACTTCTTGTTATTTGCGATTGTTGTCTCTTGACTCTATTTCTCTCTACTTGTATTGTCTGTTTTAATTCTGTTGTGCTCATACTCGTATTGTGCAAGTATTTAAGTTTGTTGATTATGATCCAAGTTAGGTAACACTAGATGAAATCTTAGGCATACATAGAGGGATTGAATTTTAATATGTGATTATTTTCAGATAACACTATTCCCCCTAGTGTTTGTTTGCCATTTACAAGATCGCCTAGCAACACTTAGGGTTTTGGAAAAAGAGAATGATGGTTCCTAGGATCAAGAAATTGCTACTACGGAATATTCTTGGAACAACCTAATAAACAACCTACAACACTTAGAGAGATTTAGACAACCGAGCAAAGAGAAGCCTACTTAATCAACCTCAAGGTAATGATCTTACTTTATTCTGGTATTACTAATGATGTTTTTGGTTATATTTTAGATGATACATCTGCCAAACAAATCTAGAAGATATTAGAAGAAAAGTACGGCGAACAAGCTAATGAGACTCGTCCACCCGTGATTGACCGCCTAAAGGACAACAACAATGAAGTGTGCTTGATGGCATATCTTGATGACAAGATAAATGTAGTGATGATGATGATGATGATAGGAACTTGGAAGAGGTTCATAAAATTTTGTATAACAAGCATGAGAAACTCTTAGATAAGCATTCAAAACTTAAAAGAACTTATAAAAAAATGGCCAAAAGGTAATTATTTAATTGACAACCTTGAAAATGAGACCTTAAAGTTGTTTGAAGAAAATGATAGGTTAAAACTGTAGGATCGCTTGAATACACAAATACACTAGAAGGGGGTTTGAATAGTGTATTATAAAAAACTCGTTGCAAATAAAACGTCACTAAAATTTGCAAAGATGGAACAGAAATTAAATGACAAGTATATAAAATAAACCAATCGCAAACACAAAGATGTATCCTGTTTAGGATCCTTTTGATCATACTCCAGTCCTCTACTCCCCGTAGAGATTTTCAATCCACTATAATCACTTGTCCCGCAAGCATCAACTTACAAAAATGGCGACACTCCCAGTATCCCAAACTTTGTTCAATCTCTACAACTAGAGATTCAAACTTTGTTAGAGAAATAATGAAATAACAAAACACCTATAGCCTTGGTATGAATTTCAAGAATGAATTCAAAGGATGGTGTTGAAAAATGAGAACTTCAATGTTTCTAGATGTGGAATTGCGAAACACCCTTGAAGTTCTTTAGTTCTCAAATGAAGAAAGAGATCAGAATTTCCTTTTACAAATGAGAACAATAAACAACTTTTCCCAAGAGAATTAAAGCCTTAATTTCCACAAATGAAAACAAAAAAAGAGGAAAAGTGGTGAATGAAAAGAGAGGGGATACCCCTCATTTTATAGTGTTCAGAAACGGTTCTGAAGGAAGTTACAAACGGCTAGAAACTGTCCAGAAAATTTCGGACTCAAACGGACAAAAAACGGTTTAGTCAACTACGGAAATTTGTAGGTCGACTAATTTTAAAACGGTCATAAACGGACTATTTGAGGATGGCGACGTGGATCAGTCAACGAGTAGATCCTTGTCAGAAATTTTCAGGTCAAAAGTCAGAGAAAACTTTCTTAGTCGACTACGAAAAAACCTAGTCGACTAAATATGAAAAATGGGAATTTTGACTTAGGATCAATTGGGATTGGAAGGTAATGTAATTTGGAGCTTAGGGATATATGATATGTTATAATCAAGGCCCTGAAGCTATCTAAAAATAAAACATCATTCCAAAGATACGTCATCTGAACGTAATATGAGTAGCGAAGCTTCTTTCGCAAAGAGTCCTTATAACTGATCATATGCATACAGTGAATAGAATAGGCTAAAATTCTGCACATCTGCATAGATAGAGTTAGTAACAAAAATATTGATTGTCACAGCAGAACCATATGGAATAGAAAATGGAATATACCAAGTTCCAACAAAAACTAGAATTAACTTCATTAAAAATTACAGAAACCGAAAATGACTCAACCCTGTTGTAAATAGATAAAGAGGTGTGATTGGATAAGACTGTATCTATTTGAGAGATTGTATCTCATACATGTTTGTACTCTCACATCCCCTATAAACAAAGGCATGTGGTCTCCCCCAAAGGCTACGTTGCATAACACGTTATCAGCACGTTCGACCAATTGTGAGAGAGAGAGAGAGAGAGAGAGAGAGAGATTGGATCATTGCAGAAGCCTTGGCGGACGACGAAGGATCGAAAGATCGTAGTTGCTCGAATGTTGATGAACCAGATCCAAACCTCGCGTAGGCGTCTCGCTAGATCTGATGATCGGATCTAGATGTATTTCTACAAATCAAGAAAATCTTATTTTTTTATCGTGATCATGATGCCTACAACATCGATCTCATAAGATTGGACAAGAAAAAACAATTTTTTATTCTCCCTAAATCAAAGACAATGATTTTCCTCTGTCAATCCTAGGGAAGAACATCAAACCCCCTATTTTAGGGTTCGTAAAAACAATAATACACAAAAAAAATACTAAACCCTATACCCACGGCCCCGCCGGTGGCACCCCGTTGCCGGTCGCCGTGGTACCCGAACCCCCCTGCCTCAGTACCCTCGCTTTGGCCGAGTCACGTTGCCGCCTTGAGCGGCGACGATATTCATCAAAAAAAGGAAAAAATATTTTTACATACCCGAACCCCCTTCCTCAGTACCCTCGCTTTGGCTGAGTCACGTTGCCGCCTTGAGCGACGACGATATTCATCAAAAAAAGGAAAAAAATATTTTTACATATATAAAACACATCGCCGGTGGCACCCCTCGCCGCTGGTAACCCCTTGCCACCGCACGGCGACGATGGCATGCT
Source organism: Scilla litardierei (assembly GCA_030789695.1). NCBI lineage: Eukaryota > Viridiplantae > Streptophyta > Magnoliopsida > Asparagales > Asparagaceae > Scilla > Scilla litardierei. The sequence goes on along the minus strand of CM061135.1, from coordinate 126,748,881 downwards.
GCCGCTTTGCGGCGGCGATCCCTCACAAGATCCTTGCAAAAAAAATTTCCAACCCTTGGCAGCGGCGTCGGCGGCTCCCCCTCGTCATCGGCACCGCCACTACCCCACGGCAGCACGGCCACCACAACCCCGGCGGAAAACACCGCTAGGGGGAGCGGCGGCGACTAATCCCACCATTCCCCAATGGAAAAATTGGGCTTCTGCCCAATTAACATCAAAAAAATTTATTATATGCCTGTGGGCCGAAGACCGCAACTTTGCTGCGAGCTCGGCCCACCACAATTAGAAAAAACACGGAAAACAATGCTGTGGGACGAAGCCCACAGCACCGTGTGGGCTCTGGCCCACAAAAAAAAATATTGTTGCAGGCCTAAAGCCCGTAGGCCAACATTTCCATTAAAAATGATGCGGGCATGAAGCCCGTAGCCCAGGCAGCGAACCTCAGGCCCACAGACTAGTATTTCCATAAAAAATGATGCGGGCTTCAGGCTCACAGGCCGAGCTTTTTACAAAACAAAAACAACTCAAAAGGGAGGAAGGGGGGCTTTAGGGCCTAAAAATAAAAGAATATATGGAAACATTGTGAAAAATATGGGGATTTACAAGGGGCAAATAGGGACTTTTGGGGAATTTTTGGGGGCATAAAAAGGAAAATTTTCCATTTACAAAAAAAAATATTCGAGGGCACCATTCAATTTTCTTTGAATTGACCCCTATACGCACAACTGATTAATAATATATTATTTTATATGATGCATGTTTATGATCATATTTTATGCTTTGCATTACATAATACTGCCACATTTTCTGGGATAAATTTATGCTATGTTGTGTGAGCATTAGCTTAATAATTAAGAAGATCATGTGACCGCTCTATTGTTAATGATCTAACCTAACGGTGTATGACATCGTTCAGTGGTCTGAATAATTATTAAGTATTAAATTTGATGTATACATCCTATTATGAATATGTGATGCATGTGATGCGTTATAAACATGTTTTATGAGCACAAATTTTGTATGGATGGCTAATTGTGGTTTTGGATCGGCTGTTTAGTCCCACATTTTATTTTCCTGCACTTTTCTTTTTCTTTTGAGAGAAATTGTTGTGAGGAAAATGTGTAACGCCCAAGACCGATAACCACTTCCATGGAGGCGGAGGCCACTCTTGAAGATGAAGATTTTCAATGGGACCCAAGTGGTTTCCAAAGTTGAAATTTTATCTGTCATTTGTGTAAAATGGAATGTAGTATGGACTTTGGAACATTATTTTTATGTGGTGACTGGCCGATCCACGCAATTAGCTTATTCATTTAAAATTGCATCTTCATGAAAATGTTTTCAGTATTATTAATTCATGCAAAATTGTGCTTTTTTAGATAAAATGACAAAAATCGCAAGCGTTGATTTCGAAGTACTGGATGCATCAGGGAAAAATTATCTGAGCTCGCAGCTTGATATTAAATTCCACTTGCGAGCTAAATCTCGCATTTCTGCAATTACAAAAGATGTGACATCGACAAACATTGAAAAGGTCAAGCACATATACATTCATCGTGTGGATAAGACCCTAAAGGCTGAATACCTTACGGTCGAGAATCCACTGGAGCTGTGGACTGCCCTTGAGGACAGATATAAACATCAGAAAGATGTTATACTCCCAAGGGCACGTTATGAGTGGGAGAACCCGAGACTTCAGGACTTTAAGTCCATAACTGAGTACAACGCAGCTCTGTTTAGTATCACCTCACGCTTTCTTTGATGCGAAAGTCTCATAGGATCGCATGCTGAAAAAACTTACACGTCTTTCCATGAAAAATATGCGATATTGATGCATCAATTCCATGCACGAAAGTTCACTAAGTATTCTGAGCTATTGTCATGTTTACTCATGTCTGAACAAAATAGAGAGCTTCTACTTGCCACTCATAACATGCGCCCCCTAGCACGGCCCTCCTCCCAGAAGCTCACAATGCATCTTCTTCCAAAAAGAAGAAAGAAAATAAAAGGAAAGGAAAATTCCAAGTGTGGACCAAATAAAAAGGCCAGCGGACAAGTCCACCAGTAAAGAAATGAAGGGATGCAGAAGTTCCCTTGGCGCAGAAATGACAACAACAGAAATAATGCACCCACAACCTACCCCCACCTAGAAAGGATTGGGAAGACCAGTGTCATAGCTGTGGCATGAAAGGACACTGGTCTAGAGTGTGCAGAACTCTACAGCACCTCCAAGATTTGTACAAAGAAAGCTTGAAGAAGAAAGCTTAAACAAATCTGATGACCAACCCTGCTCAAGTCTAGTTCACTGTTGAGGACTTTGAAAAAGATGACTTGTTTGATTCGCTATTTTTATCTTTATTGAAAAACATTGTCATGAGAACTATCTATGTTTTTACATGAAGTATGAATAAATTAGTTATGATTTTCTGAAAATTTGCTTATATGCTTCATTTTTAATAAATGGACTGCGCTCATGACTGCTAGTAGACAGTGCATCAACACATATGATTCTTCAATACAAATGTTATTTTCATAGCATTATACCATATGAAAGCCCAGTAAATACAATATCAGTGCCATCAAACATTATTGAAGGTTCAGGGAACGCAACATTGTTGCCCCCAAATGGAACAGAAATTAAAATAAAGGATGCATTATTCTCTCCGAATTCAAAAAGAGACTTATTCAGTTTCAAGGACATCCGTTTAAACAGGTTCCACTTAGAAACTGCAAATGTGAACAAAAAAGAATATATGTATGTAACGTCTCAAGAAAAAGGAGTTAAATCCGTACTTGAACGTTTTGAGAGCCTTTCATCAGGCCTCTATCATACAAAGATTTGGGAAGAGGCAGCTAATCTAACGGAGCACCTGAAGTGCCCGATATCAACCAAGTTTCTACTTTGGCATGATAGACTTGGCCACCCAAGATCGGTTATGATGCACTGCATCTTATCCTAATCCTATGAGCATGACTTGAAGAACCAGAAGATTTTTCAGAATGGAGAATTCTCTTGCATCCTTTGCTAGAAGTGAAAATTAATTACAAGTCCATCACCACTAAAAGTGGTCAGAGAATCTCCAAGCTTCCTCGAAAGAATACAAGGAGTTATATGTGGACCTATCCACCCCCTAGTGGGTCTTTTCGGTACTTTATGGTACTGATAGATGCATTCTCAAAATAATCATATGTGTGTCTACTATCGACCCACGACCTAGCTTTTTCAAAGCTATTGGCACAAATAATAAAGTTGCGGGTGTATTTTCCAGATAACCAAATAAAAAAATCCGTCTGGATAATGCTCTAGGGAATTTACCTCCCGGTCATTTCAAGAATATTGCCTAGTAACTGGGATAGAAATTGAACATCAAGCGCCACATGTTCACACCCAAAACGGGTTGGCAGAGTCATTGATAAAAAGACTCCAATGGATTGCACGTCCATTACTTATGAAATCCAAGTTGTCGGTGAATGCATGGGGACATGCTATATTGCATGCTGCTTCATTGATAAAAATTAGACCCTCTGGAGGTCAGAGTCTTTCTCCAATGCAACTTGCATATGGAGTATGACCGTACCAGATTTTAACCCAAAAACTACCACAAGTGCATGGTGTCAATGCTTTGTAATATAGTAAAATGTCGAACTCATAGAGAGGCAGATGCTTATATAGTCTTGGGTTTTGTTCTGAATCTCAAAGAAGTGTCCGTTGGTGTACTCAGAAAGGTTGTCACGTTTATCTCTGAAATAGGATTATCGGCAATATAAAAGACTAGGGCAATAGGAGTCACCACTAGGATCGTCGGATGTCAATGCTAAGTTAGAATTCATATGTTAAATTGGCTTTATTAGGGAGAGATTGTCGCATCTAAGATGTAAAACTCATGACTAACTGTGGTTGTGTCACTCGTCTAAAGTATCTCGTGTTAAGCCCCACCGTCATGGATAGCCTCACACGCGATCCATGCATTACGATCGACAACTATTCTCAATCTCTACTCATGCCACTGTCGGGTATGGAGCTTTGATCTGTGATTTGGTGTCTCTCATTGACGCTACTGTCGTAGTCATTAATCAATAGTATAGGACGCCGGTGAAAACCATCAAAGTGCATGCCACTGTCTTGGTCACGAACTCCAATTGAATTCACTAACGTGCCTAATTAAGTCCATAGGATTTCAAGATGTGTGCCACCGCCGTGGTCACAAATCCTATTTGGAATCTCTTACAAACTTGGCTGGATCAACCAAAACACATCCCTTTTATACCAAAACAATATAAAAATCCTAACTTTACAACTAAATCCTAAGATCCTAGGGTTAATCCATTAGCCCTAGATAAGACTACTCACAATTCATAGAAAGTTCAATAGAAGATTCGATAATAGCGATAGAATTCATGATCGCAATAGAAAACATCAAAACAAGCATAGAAAGATGAGATATCATTACCAAAACTTCGAAGATCGATAATCAAGCACAGAGCATTAAGATCACAAGATTCCAAGCAAAAGAAATTAATAAAATTCCAAACTTTGTCTTCAACAATAACGACGGCTCTCAAAATTATCTAAGAAAACTCAAACTATTAAAACTAAGAAAAATAAACTTGTCTCCTAATCTAGGGTAAAAATTGTCCTTATAAACAAAGGGGTGGACCCCACAAAAAATCTGGAAAATTGGACAGAGGGGCCCTCTTTAAGTCAGGTTGTGGCGCCCTACTCAGTCGAGTAGCGGCGCTGCTCGGTTGAGCAAGATACGCTGCTCCGCTTGGTCTCTTCCTTAGCTCTGAGGCGATACACGCTACTCGGTCGAGTAGTCGCTCTGCTCGGTCGAGCTACAATGGGTTGGAAATTCTCTCAAAAACATTGTTCTGTATGGACTAAGTCAGGTCGAATAGTTGCTCTGCTCGGTCGAGTAGCCTTGCTTACTTGGTCGAGCTACAGTGGCTGAAGAAGTGTTCAGAATCATCGTTCTGCTTAGATCGAGTCTGGTCGAGCAAGCGCCCTGCTCGGTCGAGTGGGGCGTATCCGATTCAGCTGTAGTCTTCTAAGTGTCAGCTCGGTCGAGTGTTGAGCAGCTCGTCCGAGCTGCCTGGGAATAACAGACCACTCTTCATGGGAGCTTCTCTTTCCTTTTCTTCTCCTTTCTTCTTCTTCACCTCGCCGAACACATATTGAACCTTGCCAATGATGCTCCGAGTGGCACAGATGTGTCCATGTCCTATAATTGCTCCAATTCGCTCCAAAGTTCCCGAAAATCCACAATTCTATACGAAACTCGAATATATCGTTAAACACGCGATAATATATTTAAATGTGAACTTTGGATAGCGAAAATGATATAAAATGATGCGATAAAAGTAAGGAAAATATGGACATATCAAAATCCCCCCAGCGTAACCTATTACTCATCCTCGAGGAAGACAAATACGAAGCTCACCGGACGATAAAAATAAGAAAAAGGAAAAAGAGTGTAAATATGAGAGGGTCACTAGATTATTACACATCACAATAACTCATAAAATGGGTTACATACTAATAATAGATTTCATATCTTTCATAAATATAAATCTTGCAAACTTTTAAGATCAACAATAGGGACTCTCTAAGGTTCATACAATCAACTCATATCTACTTCATGCATTTCATAGTGTTTAATATGCAAAATATTGGCGATGCACTATTCAATCAAAAGCTGTAACTGAAGCGTAGAAGATACAAACCAAGCATGCAATATGGAATAGAAAAAGAGTCATGACATTCACATATTCATATCAAATCATAAGAAATCTCCATAGCTAAATTATTTTGCTAAGTATCAGCATTATCAAACTTTCCAATTTGTGCACATCTCCACTCTAATGTCATACTCACTCATTTTGATCAAAAGAGTTCAAACCCCCCCAAGCATAGCTTGAGGCATCACATCCAAGGAAAATAATATGGAAAAGAGGATTCTTGCCTTGGTTTTCCCAAGTATATATGTAGCTCCACGCAATGAAATAAAGAAATTTTTTTGTTTTTTTATAGGAGCTATAGAATATGTAATTTTTTTTGGTTTTTGGCTCTTTTTTTGGCTTTTTGTACTTTTTGGAGCTAGCTTTTTCTTTTGTATGGGATTTTTGGGAATGGATGCGGTATAAGTAGCTGTAAGGGGTGAACTCAAGTGACAAATAGAGAATAAAAGATATATGTGGAGAAGGAAATAGAATAACACTCGGTTCACTCTAAGATGTGCACAAATGGTTCAATAAGATAATACATCAACTAAACTCATATGTAAGCATGGATATTCTTAATCATATCAATAAATAGTAAAGCCAAGCAGTAAAGTTTACAATCAAATCAGGCATGCAATAAGAAGGTGAATAAGATATGAAAGCATTCTTCAGATATGCCAATGATGCGTGAATCTTGGTGCATTTCTAATAGAAGCATACTAGACACTACTACATGCATTCAGTTTCGACAAGTATCATGCATTTACTTAGAGGAGTCATCGAAAGAAATATAATTTGCAAGCACATAAGAATTGCAAGACTATGAAATACTCTAAGTAGCATGGCAAGGAATAATAAGCATCGTGATGACTGCTAAAGCAATAAGAGATATCATCATAGAAAATGTATCTAGCATAAAAATGGAAAAGAAAAGTGGAATAACAAAATAAAACAGGCATGCGGGCATACTAAAAGATGGAAAACGTAATCCTAAAAAGAAAAAAAAAATAAAATGGCGGGAAAATGGGTGGAAAATAAGATAAAAAGAGGTAAAGTGAAGGAATAAAGATAAAAATTGAAAATAAAAAGTGATAGCACTCATCCCCCAAGCTAAACATAGCAGTGTCCTCACTGCTGAGAACACACGTGCAACGCAGCAAATGATGCTAGGGTGGGGTGGGTGGCTAATAAAAAATTGGGAAAAGAAATAAAAACATATACAATGAAAGAAAAGCAAAATATGCAAATGCATATCCCAATGCCTAGAATATGTACAAGCATACAGATGATGCAATGATGGGTATATGCAAATGGGTGATGATGGGTTCTTCCCCAAGCTAAGCAGGTGCAAGGCCCCGAATGGACAGATGGGCACTAAATGGTGGGAGGGGAGAGCAGGAGAAAAAAATATAAATCAAGCAGGGGCACCACCCTCTGTGGGTGATTATGGGTCCCGCTGCTGAGGACCAGATGATGGAACAACATGTGTGTCAACATGTGTGTCAACAACTGGTGCAACTGGTGCAACTGGCTCAACAGGAAGTGGGGGAAGTGGGGCAGGCTCTGCAAAAACCTGAACACTCGGAACGGTGAGCGGTGCAGGTCTAACATGAGGTGCAGGTGTAAGAATGACAGGTGGAGCACACTGTGCCCTAAGGATATCTAGAATCGCCCTAATGTCCCGCTGCACTACCTGGTGGTGGGTGGCGATCGAGCGGGAGAGGGCGGCGAAGTCACGCCTCAACCCGGCAACCTCGACCTCAACCGTTGTCAATTGTGCGTCAGAGAGGCGGGAGCCAAGTGATGGACGTGCACTGTTAGAGACAACTCTCTCTCCATGGGCTCGTGCACATGCTGCATGAGGTCTGAGTGAGAGATCATGAGAGGATGGTCTAGTGGGGATCTCGGTAGAAGATGGGAAAGGAATGGATCCGAGATCAGATGCAGAGGTCTGGATAGTAAAATCAGTGAGGAGAGTCGTCACGGCGATAGAAGTGGTGATAGAGACCACGACACACTCTGTGAAGACAACAGATGTGGGGACAGTGGTGGTGCCAAGTAGTGAAGCTGTGGACTTTGGAATGATAGGATCGATAGGAAGGGGGTCCACAGGTGCAGGAAGTGTACTGGTAGGGACAGAAGTGGTGGGTGCGGGCTCCAAAATGGTAGAATCAGTAGGTGCAGGAGCGACGGAAACAGAAGTGCCCTCAGAAGCGGGCAGAGATGATGGTACAGAAACTGCATGGGTAAAAGTGGTGACAACCCCGGAGGTCTCTGGTGGTGTGGTAGTGGTGGTGGTGGTGGTGGTAGTGGTGGGAGTGGCACTGGCAGAAATGTGGACAGAGGTGCTCACTCGTGGTGTAGGTATGGTGACAGGAATGGTAGCGCTCACAGGCTCCTCCTCAGAACTAAGCTCACAATCCTCGTCGCCCTCCTCAGTGACAGGCTAGTCTCATGCGGGCTCTAAGACGTGGATGTGTGGGATATGGTGAATGCCAGGAAGGAGCCAGTTCAGCATAACTGGCTCAATCTGTGTAAGCTCAGGGCAAGAGATGTACAAGTGATGCTCTCGACAGGTGCCTAAAAGGTAGATCTAGTGGCGCTCACCGTGGGCCTGATGATGTGTATGCGAGCAAGCACGTATGTGGTCAGTCTGGTAGACCCGGTGGGAACCACTAGGTCGGCAGGAAGATCAAGGTCGAGCATGATAGCAAAAATGGAAAAGAATCCACTGCAATAGATCTCCGTGGCAGCGGAGGCAATGAGAAGCACGTGGTGGCATAGCCAATGGGTTGTGTCGGATAGTAGGAATGGGCGAAGTTTGTCGTCTGTTGCTCGTCTGATCGGTCGGGTCATTCCACTGAGGTGTACAAGCTTTGGGAGTGAGAGGGTCCCGACGACAGGCCTAGAAAAGTTGGTGGTGGCGATGTGGCGATGGGTGTATCTAATGCATGGGAGGATGATGGATGCAGACTTCGCCCTACTAGGGCTGAAGCCGCGAAGGCCAGAAATGCGCCGCCAGAAAATCTCAGCATCAAATGAGGCTAGCTCAACGTCAGGTGCATAGGCCCGGTCTGGATCTAGGATAGGTGGGAAATGGAAGTAGGCGCGGATCATGATGTATGTGACGACAATGTCACGATCCAGCAGCTTGAAGAGAATGTCGTGTCCCTCCCTGACAATGGAACTCATCGCCTCGTAGGTGAGGCGAGTGAAAGTGCATGCGTGCATGGTCAGGAAGTGGTCCCAACCTGTAGTCTGGTAGAGCCTCTGGACACCCTGTAGGATGCACAGACTCGTGAGTGTGGTGATGGATGCGAAGCGGGTGGGGACGATGGAGCGGTGGGATACGATCTCGAATCACGTGTGATGTGTGGTATCCCTGAAGACAATGCCATATGTCCTCAGGGTGTCGGTTGGTGGATGGTATGGTGGTGGAGGAGCAGATGTGGGAATGGTAGCGACGGTGGTGTGTGGGGCTCTAGTGCTAGAGGCGTGGGGGATATAGAGCGGGAGGGTGTAGTGACATACATGTGCTCAATGGGTAAGGGTGATGGACGTCGGTGGCGGGTATGGCGAGAAGAGGAAGGATCGGGGTCATCGGCCTTCCTCTTCTTGGCCGGGGGCTTCCGAGCCCTAAGTATATGTGGCATCGTGATGTGTGTAGGGCGAACGGGTGCAAACACGATATGGGGATAAGTAATATAATACAAGGAAAGAGTATACCCAATGTCGCAAAGCGAAGCGATCGCTAAAAGCTAGTGAACGCGCGAAGCCACGAAGCAAGACTTCCCCCAAGCTGCTTCCAAACCTAGCATCTCCTCCAAACGCTCCAAATGCACCTGCAATAGATAATTAAGAGACTATTAGTAGGGGAATAAGAAATTGATTTTGGTTTGGGGTTCAAAATTAGAAAAAATTGGATTTTGGGGTTGAAATGAGGATTAATGGAGAGAGGGAGATGTGGGGAGAGAGAGAGAGAGAGAGAGAGAGAGAGAGAGAGAGAGAGAGATGGAGAGAGATGGAGTGGGGTAAGGGGGTGGTGCAGATCGAGCTGGTCTGCGGCGACGCTCGGGCGGCGCACGGCAGAGCTCCGGAGAAGGGGTGCCGCTTGAGCGAGTGTTAAGGCAGTTTTTGGCTCGAGCTCGGGATGAGGGTTCTAAATTGGGGGGGTTAGGTATGGGTGGGCTCAGCTTAAATAAGGGGTAGGGTCGAGCTGTTTAAGTTTAAAATTGTGGGCCCCTCCCATTAGTCGATGCTCGGTCGAGTAGCGCAGACTGCTCGATCGAGTATAAAAGATATGAACATTTAAATTTTTGATCCCCCAAATTGTGTCTAGCTACTCGACCGAGCTGCTCACTCAGCTCGGTCGAGCTGAATTAATTACAGAGTGACGTTTTGAGCTCATTCTGCCTGCGACTATAGCTCGACTGAGTAGAGCGGCTACTCGGTCGAGTCGAATTGATTTCAGAGCGCTCTTTTCGCTCCATCATTCTGCTGACTATAGCTCGATCGAGCAGGGCAGCTGCTCGGTCGAGTTGAATTGATTACAGAGCGACGTTTTTATCTTATTTTAACTCCGATTATAGCTCGATCGAGTAGGGCGGCTACTCGATCGAGTCGAATTGATTTCAGAGCACTCTTTTTGCCCCCTCCTTCAGCTGACTGTAGCTCGGTCGAGCAGGGTAGCTGCTCGGTCGAGTGGCCTTTTATTGTCCTCCAAGCTAAGTGTGGCTCTCCTCCTCGTTTCCTCTCAGTTCCTTCTCCAAATTTTCATCGTTTTGCGCGCTCTCTCCATTGTTCGCCTGTAAATGGTAGAACACGTCAGAAACTTTTATAATTTTTATATTTTATGTTTTTCTAATGAAATAAAAAACCTTTTTATTTTGTTTTTTGAGTAAAATGTAGAAAAACTAAAGGAATATAACTAAAAAGATAAAAAAAATCGGGTTGCCTCCTAATAAGCGCTTGTTGAAAGTCGTAAGCTTGACTCCCTTATGATTTTCTGCTGATGGTACAACATGCGGAGAGAATATGACTCTCTCTGCCTTCAAGAGGCTCGCCCTTCAAGAGGCTCGCCTGCTACGTATGGCTTTAATCATTGACCGTTCACCTTGAATCTGTTATCCTTCCCCTCAATTTCTACTGCCCCACCGTGAGATATGCTTGTTATCTTGAAGGGGTCGGACCATCTTGATTTTAACTTTCTGGGGAATAGTCGTAGCCTTGAATTGTAGAGAAGCACTAGGTCACCAATGTCGAAGCACTTCACCGTGATTTGCTTATCATGATAAACCTTGGTTCTCTCCTTGTAGATCCTTGCGTTCTCATAAGCATGTTGCCGGATTTCTTCGAGCTCATTAATATCCAAGAATCGTCGCGTGGCGGTGCTTTTGTAGTCATAGTTCACCTTCTTTATCGCCCAATAGGCTCTATGCTCCAATTACACCGGTAAGTAGCATGCTTTCCCGTATACCAACCTATATGGGGTTATTCCAATGGGGGCTTGAAAGCGGTGCGGTATGCCCAAAGCGCATCACTCAATCTTTGGGACCAATCCCTTCTTGACCCGCTCACCGTTTTCTCTAGGATGCTCTTGATCTCTCTATTTGAGACTTCAACTTGGCCGCTAGTTTGGGGATGATATGCGAGGCCAACTTTGTGATGGACTCCATACTTTTTGAGCATTGACTCGAATTTCTTTTCGATGAAGTGACTCCCCCAGCACTTATAACTGTTCTTGGAACTCTAAAGCTGGGAAATATCGTGTGCTTGAAAAACTTGGCCACCACATTCGCGTCATTAGTTGGGGTGGCTATGGCTTCCACCCACTTTGAGACATAATCCACTGCAACTAAGATATACGTGTTACTGTTGCTTGATGGAAAGGGTCCCATAAAATCGATCCCCCAACAGTCGAATAATTCTATCTCCAAAATCCCTTAAAAGGGCATCTCATTTTTCTTCGTGATGTTTCCCGTTCTTTAGCACATGTCGCATGATCTAATATAGTCATTCGCATCCTTGAAGATGGTGGGCCAATAGAAACTGCATTGGAGAATTTTTCGTTGTGGTTTTAGTGACAGCTGCATGCCCGCCGCAAGGTTGATCATGGCAATGTGAGATAATGGATGCACTCTCCTCTTTTGGGATACAACGTCTGATAATCCCATTGGCACATATCTTGAATAAGTATGGATCATCCCAAAAGTAATCTCTAGTATCATGTAGGAACTTCCTCCTTTGATAGGTTGCCATCCCATGGGGTATTATACCGCTCACCAAGTAATTCACTATGTTGGCGTACCAATGTGCGTCAGAAAAGGATGTCGCAAATAACTGCTCCCTGGTGAAAGAGTCATCAATTGGTAAATCGTCGTCTCCATGCTTGTGAATCAACTGTGATAGATGGTCCGCTACTCAATTTTCAGCCCCCTTTTTGTCTTTGATTTCTATATCAAATTCCTGGAGAAGGATGATCAACCGTACCAAACGTGGCTTTGCATCCTTTTTGCTCAACAAATCTTTTAGCGTCACATGATCCGTATGGATTATGACTTTGGACCCCCAAAAGATAAGATCTGAACTTTTTGATGGAGTACACCATCGCTAGTAGTTCTTTTTCTGTCGTGGTGTAATTCTTTTGAAGTCTTACTAGCGTAATAAATGGCATGAAGCTTTCCCTCTTTTCTTTGGCCAAGGACGACCCCAATTGCTTGGTCACTAGCATCATACATCAGTTCAAATGGTAGATTCCAATCCCGCGTTGTATAATAGGAGCTGTGATGAGAGCTTCTTTTAACCTATTAAAAGCTTGCAAACAAGCGTCAGAAAACACAAAAGGGGCATCATTCACAAGGAGCTCGGTGAGAGGGTGAGCAATGCTAGAAAAATCTTTTATAAATGGACGGTAAAATCTGGCATGTCCAAGGAAACCACGGATGCCCTTACGATTCGTGGGGGCGGTAGATCTTTGATGACTTCAACCTTGGCCTTATCAACTTCGATTCCCCTAGAGGAAACGACGTGGCCAAGGACAACCCCCTCGGTTACCATGAAATGGCACATTTCCCAATGTAAAGTCAAATTATTGTCATGGCATCGTTCTAAGACTTTGGTCAGATTGGCTAGGCAAGCATCAAAGTCGGTGCCATTGACAGAAAAGTCATCCATGAAAACTTCCATGATATTCTCAATGAAGTCCGAGAAAATAGACGTCATGCACATTTGAAATGTCGCGGGTGTGTTACATAATCCAAATGGCATTCTTCGGTATACGAAGGTGCCGTAAGGACAAGTGCACGTCGTTTTTTCTTGGTCCTCACGATGCAACGGGATTTGGAAGAATCCGGAATACCCATCAAGGTAGCAAAAATATTTGTGCTTGGAAAGTTGCTCCAGCATCTGGTCAATGAATGTGAGGGAGAAATGGTCTTTTCTGGTGACCTTATTAAGTTTTCTGTAGTCAATACACATTCTCCAGTCAGTGATAGTTCTAGTAGATATCAATTCATTCGTATCGTTCCTCACAACGGTCATAACCCCTTTCTTGGGGACAACCTGAACGGGGCTAACCCATCTACTGTCGAAAATGGGATAGATAATGTCGGCTTCAAGAAATTTCAATACCTCCTTTTTAACTACTTCCGTCATATTCGGGTTCAATCGCCTTTGAGGCTCAATGGAAGTAGATTCGTTATCTTCGAGGTGGATTCGATGGGTGCATAGAGTTTTGCTAATGCCTTTCAGATCGGTAATGCTATACTCTATCACCTTTCTATGGGCTCTGAGGGTTTTCAGCGGACTTTCTATCTCTGGCTCGGTTAGGGAGGTGCTAACAATGACGGGGTAGGTGGAGTTCTCCCCTAGGAATACATATTTTAAATTAGCAGGAAGAGGTTTTAGTTCTACCTGAGGGGGTGCTGCACCCCCGCCATCGCTTTCCTATGATAAGGATGCATCTTCGATTGTTGATTCGGCTGCAATGAATTCCTCCTCGATAGATTTGTATGATGAGCATGGCGATGAAGATGCATCGTGATAGGCGTCCGTGGAGTCCATTTCCATGGGATTAGGTTCCGTAGTACACCTGTCAACATAAAAGAAATTTTCAGTTGTGCATATTTCATCAAGTGTAGAGTCAAGAGAGCTTCCCTGAATAACGTAGCTATATATTTTCTCGGGCTCTGCGCACTCTTCGTGGATGAAATCTTCGCATGTCTCCGCTTGGAGGATATTATCACCATAGAAGTGCAAAGCGTCTCCTTCGTACCGCACATAGACTCCATCAGAAACGGGGACGCCGTCCAAGAATTCTGCATCCTTGAAGTTGCTTGCAATGAAGATTGAGAGTCCTTGCACCATAGGGTCCTCCGTAGGGAATCGGATTGAACCGTTGCTCCATACATCGATCACAATTCTTTCCAAGATACCAATGAATTGGCGTATTGCCTCTGCTTGTGGAGTCTCAATAGCACAAAGATGCATCACATCTCCCTCAAAGCTAATACGGACATTGCTCTCAATAATATTTGTATCAGAAACATTATTCATTATGTAATCTATGACCATTTGTTGGGACTCATCACCTGCCATGTAGGTTCCTAATCCGATGAATCGAACTGCATCCGACATTTCTCTTGCTGCACCTTCGGTCGTAACTTCCTCCATGTATGAGTCTTGAGGACCATATGCTTGGTTTGGAGAAAAGTTAAACTCTTCTAAGCCGCTATCAGAGTCACTGATCCAACACACTTTCATCTCTATGATACATGATTACTTTCAGAGAAGATTGACTGGAGAGGAGTGTTAATAACAAAAGAAAAGGAATAAAAAATATAGGAAGATGAGAAGATGATAAAAGTAACTAACAATTTCTTCAATAAAGAAAATAACCCAAGTATAAACCGTTGCATCCCCGGTAATGGCGCCAAAAGCTTGATCATCCCGGATTTTAACCCGAAAACTACTGCAAGTGCACGGTGTCAATGCTTTGTAATATAGTAAAACGTCGAACTCACAGGGAGGCAGATGCTTTTATAGTCTTGGGTTTTGTTCTAAATCTCAGAGAAGTGTCAGTTGGTGTACTCAGAAAGGTTGTCACGTTTATCTCTCAAATAGGATTATCAGCAATATAAAAGACTAGGGGAATAGGAGTCACCACTAGGATCGTCGGATGTCAATGCTAAGTTAGAATTCCAATGTTGAATTGGCTTTATTTGGGAGAGATTGTCACATCTAAGATGTAAAACTCATGACTAACTATCGTTGTGCCACTCGTCTAAAGTATCACGTGTTTAGCCCCACCGTCATGGATAAACTCACACGCGATCCATGCATTACGATCGACAACTATTCTCAATCTCTACTCATGCCACTATCGTGTATAGAGCTTTGATCTGTTATTTGGTTGCTCTCATTGACGCTACTGTCGTAGTCATCAATCAATAGTATATGACGCTGGTGGAAACCATCAAAGTGCATGCCACTGTCGTTGTCACGAACTCCAATTGAATTCACTAACTTGCCTAATTAAGACCATATGATATCCATCCAAGATGTGCGCCACCGTCGTGGTCACAAATCCTATTTGGAATCTCCTACAAACTTGGCTGGATCAACCAAAACACATCCCTTTTATACCAAAACAACATAAAAATCCTAACTTTACATCTAAATCCTAAGATCCTATGGTTAATCCATTAGCCCTAGATAAGACTACTCACAATTCATAGAAAGTTCAACGGAAGATTCGATAATAGCGAAAGAATTCATGATCGCAATAGAAAACATCAAAACAAGTATAGAAAGATGAGAGATCATTACCAAAACGTCGAAGATCAATAATCAAGCGCAGAGAATTAAGATCACAAGATTCCAAGAAAAAGAAATTAATAAAAATCCAAACTTTGTCTTCAACAATAACGACGGCTCTCAAAATTCTCTAAGAAAACTCAAACTAAAATTAAAACTAAGGAAAACAAACTTGTATCCTAATCTAGGGTAAAAATTGTGCTTATATATACAAGGGGGTGGACCCCATAAAAATCTGGAAAATTGTGCAGAGGGGCCCTCTTTAAGTCAGGTTGTGGCGCCCTACTCGGTCGAGTAGCGGCACCGCTCGGTCGAGCAAGATACGCGGCTCCGCTTGGTCTCTTCCTTAGCTCTGGACCGATACACCCTACTCGGTCGAGTAGTCGCTCTGCTCGGTCGAGCTGCAATGGGCTGAAAATTCTCTCAATAACATTGTTTTGTATGGACTGAGTCCGGTCGAATTGTTGCTCTGCTCGGTCGAGTAGCCTTGCTTACTCGGTCGAGCTACAGTGGCTGAAGAAGTGTTCAAAATCATCATTCTGCTTAGACCGAGTCCGATCGAGCAAGCGCCCTGCTCAGTCGAGTGGGGCATATCTGATTCAGCTGTAGTCTTCTAAGTGTCAGCTCGGTCGAGTGCTGAGCAGCTCGACCGAGCTGCCTGGGGAAAACATCCACTCTTCATGGGAGCTTCTTTTCTCCTTTTCTTCTCCTTTCTTCTTCTTCACCTCGTCGAACACCTATTGAACATTGCCAATGATGCTTTGGGTGGCACGGATGTGTCCATGTCCTATATTTGCTCCAATTCGCTCCAAAGCTCCTGAAAATCCACAATTCTATACGAAACTCGAATATATCGTTAAACACACGATAATATATATAAATGTGAACTTTGGATGTTGAAAATGATATGAAATGATGCGATAAAAGTAAGGAAAATATGGACATATCAGAGTACCATCGAACATCTCTCACCTGAAAATTTTTGATTGTGCAGTATTTATCCCCATTGCACCACCGTAGAGGACAAAAATGGATCCTCAACGTCATATAAGGATCTATGTAGGGTTTGACTCACCCTCAATAATAAGGTACCTAGAACCCCAAACGAGGGACGCATTCAAGGCACGTTTTGCAGACTATGAATTTGATGAGACAAATTTCCCCAAATTGAGCCCAGATACTGCAAAATCTGGAGCCACACAAATAATATCATGGAATACAAAATCATTGACCCACTATGATCTGTTAACAAAGCATTGTGAAGATAAGATCCTAAAGATCCTACATATACGGATCATTGTTCACTAGTTACCAGACTCATTTACTGATAACCAGAAGATTGTCAGATTGCACATCCCTGCTGCAAATACTCTAGCTAGGAATGACAACCCCGAGAATTGATGCAATCCACCAGTAGCAAAAGTGGTTGTTCCTCAACTGAAAAGAGGTCGACCACCATGCTCCAAGGACAAAAATCCAAGAAAAAGAAAAACTCCTGGAGACATTGTGACAATACCCCACAGAAAAATGAGCTCATGTCAATACACTCACCCATCCCGAAATCCACTACAGAGGAAATACCTGGAGAAACTGAAATATCATTAAATTATGTATGTACAGGGGATGTGTTGGACAGAAAGAGTGCAATCGTTGACGATGACTTCGTGTTTCATATTGTTATTCACGTCGCTAAAAGCGATGATGATAATGATCCACATTCCGTTGCTGAATGCAAACGAAGAAATGATTGGCCAAAGTGGAATGAGGCAATAGAAGGAAAGCTGGACTCGCTTAAGAAACACACAGTCTTTGGACAAATAGTCCAAACGCCAAACAGTGTCAAACCTGTGGGATATAAATGGGTAATTGTCAGAAAAAGAAATGAAATAAATAAGATCACATGCTACAAAGCAAGACTTGTAGCACTGCGATTTTTCCAAGGATCGTGTATAGACTATGAAGAAACATACTCATCAGTAATGGATGCGATCACTTTTCGATTCTTGATACGCTTAACAGCAAAGGAATGATTAGATATGCAACTAATGGATGTTGTGACTGCATATCTATTTGGCAATCTCGATAAAGAAATATATATGAAACTTCCTGATGGCTTTTCATTGCCTACAAATTTAAAAGTTGGACCTCTGGACGTTTATTTTGTTAAGCTACAAAGATCATTGTATGATCTTAAACAATTGGGAAGGATGTGGTACAACAGACTCAGTGAATTCCTTGTACAACAAGGATTCCATAATAATGATGTCTGTCCTTGCATCTTTATAAGAGCAAAGGGAACAAGATTCGTTATAATTGCAGTCTACGTAGATGATCTGAATCTAATTGGATCTCGTGAAGAGATCACTGAGATAGCTGTAAGTATAACAAAAGAATTTGAAATAAAAAACCTAGGCAAAATAAAATTCTGCCTTGGCTTACAGATTGAACATTTAAAAGACGGAATCATGTTACACCAAACCACATACACAAAGAAATTGTTACAAAGATTTCACATGGACCAATGTCATCCATTAAGTACATCAATGGTAGAACGATCCTTGGATGCACATAAATACCCCTTCCGTCTGCTGGAAGAGGTGAAGGATATACTTGGTCCTGAAGTCCCTTATCTGAGTGCTTTTGGAGCACTTCTACATCTGGCCAACTGAATACGTCCCGATATAGCGTTCGCAGTAAATTTACTAGCCAGATACAATGCAGCGCTTATAAAGCGACATTGGATCAGGGTTAAGCACCTTCTGCGCTATCTCCAAGGGTCAACAGATTTGGAATTGTTTTACAAAAGAGAATATCCTCCACACTTATTTGTTATGTTGATGCAGGATACATGTCTGATCCTCACAATGAAAAGTCATAAACATGGTATGTGTTTACCTATGGTGGGATGGATATCTCCTGAAAATCTATCAAGCAGGCCATAACAGCGACCTCATCCAACCAATCAGAAATTCTTGCCATCCATGAAGCAAGCAGAGAATGTGTTTGGCTACGCTCAGTTGTACATCATATCTTGGTAACGACCGGATTGAAGACTGGTGACCTTGAACCTACCATTATGTTGGAGGACAACGCTGCTTGCATTGCTCAGTTACGATGAGGTTACATCAAAGGCAACAGAACAAAGCACATCTCTCATAAATTCTTCTGGATGCATGAGCTACAAAAAGATGGCGAGATCGATGTCAGACAAGTGCAATCATGTGAAAATATGGCAGACATGTTCACTAAATCACTTCCTACAGCTCCTTTCAGGAAGTTTGTGCTAAAGATTGGAATGAGGCGCCTAAGAGATCTGAAAGCCTAAGCGCTTGTACAAACCAGGGGGAGTTAAAGGGCATTTGTACTATTTTCCCTTAGCTATGGTTTTTTTCTACTGGGTTTTTCATAGCTAAAGGTTTTAACTAGGCAAATCTCATTAACTCAAGATCCTGAAGTATCCACCCCTTGTGATACTCATATGATGCTCAAAATCCCAAAGTATTCATGAGCTGAGTTCACACTTATGGATAGATAAGGGGGTGCGTTGTAAATAGACAAAGAGGATAAGACTGTATCGATTTGAGAGATTGTATCTCATCCATGTATGTACTCTCTCATCCCCTATAAATAAAGGCCTAGAGTCTCCCCTAGAGGCTACGCTTCATAACAACCCCTAATTATTAAAAATCTTGAAGAAGATAATTTTAAACTAAAAGTTATTAATAAAAATCTAAAAGATGCTAACAACCAATTTACTAATGATTGTAAGAACTTAAACAATATGTTAATTGAACTTAGAAAAGAAATTGATTTAATTAAATTAAATATGAAGAACAATCTAAAAATGTTAACAAGTTTAACAAAGGTTAAGAGAATCTTAATAACTTGCTAGCATCTCAATAACTAGGTAATAATAAATATGGATTATGCTACAACAAGATTAGTGATAAACCTAATGAAAAGTTAAAATTTAATCATGCTTTCATGCATGCTAAATTTACTAAGCAATCCAAACATAAGAACCCCAACCCACTAAATCTTAATCAAGTTAAACCTAAGATAAATAAACCAATGATACCAAAAGAACAAAAATATGGGTACCTAAAATTGGAACATCTAAAATCATTAAGAACTAAATTAAAAACTTTATTGAAGCCACACATCACTCAAAAGACTATAAATACATTAACAATGGGGAATCTAAAACCAAATGGGTTTGGTTACCCAAAGAATAAGGAATTCTTTAATAACTCTAAGTAAGGTATCACAAAACCTAACCACAAACCCTGAGATACCTTACATAATGAAGTAAAGATAAAACATACGAATAATGACGTACTAATTAAGTCTTAATAACCAAGAATGCTCATACTAAAAATTTCATTAGTTTTGCATTTTGTCATTTGTAGTCGACCAAAACTGACAATATAGCCAACTAGATCCTGCTGATGTGACAGTATGTTCTTTATCCTGACTATTAGTCGACCAGTGTAGGCTTACTAGTCGACTAACTCTAAGTAGTCAACTATTAAGGCTGACCCATCGATTAATCCAGGGATTTTCATACGGCATTATGTTTTGATGTCCATACTTTAGTTACCCAACTCAATAGACCTGAGTTAGGAGAGTTTTAGTGCTAATTTCATGGACCCCAAATAAGTAGGGTACCAAGTTTCTATGACTACTTTTCAGGTGCTCTTTGGAATTTGATGTGACTTTCTACTTGATCCTTTGAAGAGAAATATTAATGAATATCAAATTCATCAAGTGAAACATGCATTAACCGAGGGGAGCATGTCAAATTCAATAAGTATGTTTTAAGTCTCTTTAAATATTTTTTTATTAATGCACATATTATGAATGTGACTCATTTATGTGTTATTGGACATATGATCTTAGTCATAGTCTGTCACATTGAAACTTTGGAAATTTGATTAGCATGTCCCTAACTATGTCTAGTACATGCACACACAATGTGATATGCATATGACTATACCTTGAGAATTATTGAGATAACGCATGATTGATAACATTTTGGAACCTATGACAAGAATGTGTTTGAGTTAATGAGATCATTCTGTATAACTTTGATATGTCTATGACTCATTAGTCACTCCTGCAATTTTGTCATAAGATCTACTTGTTTGACATTCACACATTTTAGTTAGATATATGGTACACATCATGTAAACATATTATACATGCTTAGAATTGTTAAATTAATTCAAGCATGTTACTTATCTTATGATTATGTTGGCACGTTCATGTGCGTGGTATGCATATACTTGAATCAAGAGATTATCACTTGTTGATGCATTGTGAGAAACCTTCGTCATTCACATTATGAAAAATGGATCTCATTGTAATATCATCAACTCATGATGGCATATGCTTAGTTTGACTCTATGACACATGCTTAATGTACTTCTAAAAGACATGATAAATATATTGTTTGCATACATGATGAAAATTATGACACTTAGATATGCATACATGTCACTTATATATGATGGTTCACTTTGTTGCCATATATTGTTGACATGATTCATGGGATACTTTGATATATGCTTATATATGTGATTTTGGATATTGTGGACGATGCATAAGTAGTTAATAACGTTCGGTATCATATTAGCTCATGTATAGCATGCAAGATATCATGTCATGCCTACTCATGAAATTTCAACCTAGCTATTTACTTGAGCAACATTCAAGGTAACATATTATTGAGATATTGTGATCTTGTGGTTCATATACGATGTGTAATATTTGCTTGTCACACTCACTTGAAGGTTTATTGTTTGGATATACACTTATACTATAAGTTACATAATATGCCTCAAGCATAGAACATGATATTTATGTTATATGAAAGCATTAGAAATAACCCATGCACACAGTGCACGACGTCAAAAAAACCCCCACTGAACAGGATGGGGTGCACACGCGCAACTGAAAAGGAGTGAGAACTGTGGGTGTGTGTGTGTCGGTATCGTCGAGAAGTTTTTGGGATTTTTTGAGTGGTGACTATGAAGATGAGTCATTGTTTTTGGGTGGGAGAGTGTATTTGTGGGTCATTTTTTGGGTATACATTGGACATGTGGGGTGAGGTGGAGTCCTATGTGGCACCCGCAAAAAGTATGATCGGGACAAAGGTGCCACATGGGACATCTTCACCAATTGTATAATAGATGTGTGACCATTATGATAACAACTTGACATGTCGCTCATTATTGGCGTATGAATGCAGATGATATCATATTTGATTCATATGGTAAGTAATGTTGTATATTAATCACATTTGATATGCACATTTTTGTGAATCCATTTGTGATATTGTGATACATATTCACGATTAAAATCTTTAGAAATAATGTTTGAAACATACGTGATATAAATCTCTTAGTATCATACTTCTCGTTAAGATTCATTTTGAAATTTGGAAATTTCCTTCAAAAGGTAAATTTCATGACTCATATGGATGAAAAACATATTATGGATATTTGAGTCACCCTTTTGAAGATTAGTTCTGCTCATGATAAATTTCAACTTAGAAGTATCGCTATGTTCATTGTAAACATATCATGCTTGATATCTAATTTGCTATATGCCATGGAAACCTGGATACATGGATTGACACAAACATGGATTGTCATAGTATGCATATTTCTTCATGACTTGTCATATAAGACTAGTTATAATATGATTGAAATTTTCATGTAGAACTTTTATTTGGGATATGACTCTTTAGTGCTTTCTAGATCAATTTTTGTATATTGGGTCACCGTATTCAATTGTACATAAATATTGATGTTTCATTATGATTATACTATACTTGCTCATGCACATACATTGTATGGATATATGCTTTGATCATGCTATACATTTATGTCATTTGGTTTAATAAAATTTGATAATGATGTCACTTGATAACATTTTAGTATGTTTAATGTGAAATTTCATAATTTTCCTACTCTTTTTGAGATTGTCAATTGGGGGAGAAACAAATAAGCTTGTATCATCCTTTTTTGGTAATAACAAAGGGGGAGAAAATGTTGAAACATAAATATGCTATAGTGGTAATGTTGCATGTGATATCCACACTTCCACACTTATTATTAAAACGTGGTATCCACACTTATTAGCATGAATGTGATAAAAACATAATGCACAATAAGAAATATGGAATGAGTATTTATGCTGATGTTACACGTGATATCCACACTTCCACACTTATTATTAACACATTGTATCCACACTTATTAGCACAAATGTGATACACACATGATACACAATAAGAATGTGGAATGAGTATTTATGCTTATTTCTTACATGCATAGATGTAAGGAGAGCTTTAAATTTGTTTATTCCTAACAGTATGTATCTCTACAGTGGTAGTAAGTATTTAATTTTGCTAGATTCATATTTACGTATGATGGTTTTTCATCATCAAATAGGTGGATAACGTTGGGATATTGAGTCCTTCCATGGTTTGTTTTGATGATGTGCAAACTATTGTGTGTATTAATAAGTTGTGGATGTAGGTAAGAGAATTACAATGAGCACTTAATCAAAAGGATGATCACAAGGCTCATGGAACCAAATTGTTGGACTTATGGAACCAAATTGTTGAAGAAAGCAAATGAAGTAATCAATTATGACACATGGAGTCAATGAAGAGTAATCATGGAGTTCACTCTCAAGCTTAAAGGGATCAACAATCGAAGACAAGACAATGAGATTCAAAGAGACTACATCAAAAAGCTTCAAGTGACGAATTTATGTATTTTGATGTAAGTGTTAGTCTTGTCTTAGATTTTGAATAAAGCCTTATATTAAAGCTCTCACACTTAGGATCACTTTTTAAAAGCTTAAAATATTTTGAAAATAATTTAATTCATAAGTTTAGTTAGCCAATTTTTAAGTATCATAGGCTAACTAGTCGACTAGAATAGATACTTAGTCGACCAGCTAGACCTAGATATCAATAGACTAGAAAGCATGTCAGTCTAGTAGACCATAATATAGTACATAGTCGACTAGCTGCTAAACTCTGGTCGACTAGGTAATGAACTGCAGTTGAATAGAAATTCCAGAGAGCGATCTACCCCTAAGACATGCCAAACTAGTTGACCAATATAGATTGACCAGTCGACTAGCTAACAACTAGTCGACTAGTAAGTGTACAATAGTCTACTAGAACTAGCTGTTATGCCAATGCTGGAAAGTCACAATTAACCATTTATAGCCGTTATGAAGGGTGTTTTTGGTATTCTGTCATACCTGAATCATGGCGTATAAATAGGGGATGTTGCTGGGATTTTTAGTAAGAAGGATTTTCATTTTAAACAAGTTCTCATAAAGATTTTTATGCTCTTGTGCTCTAAAATTCCTTAAGCAAAATCCTTGATTTTTTGTCTCTTGTTTTCCAAAGTTCTCTAAAAGCTTTTAAGTAAATCCCTTGGCCAAAATCCATTCTTTGATCTCATAAGGCTTTCATCATTATCTCTTGAGATCAAAGCATTCTAGCCTTAGCCACAATTCACAATTTGAGCTTCAATCGCAAAGGCTATAGGCATGGTTGTAATCTCCACCAAAGCAAGGTTTGTAAAATTCTCAGTTGTGAAGTTGCAAGCAATCGTTGTATTGCTTGGTGTTATTTAGAAATCCTCACTTGGTTAGCTAGTGTTGTAAAATCCACACTTGTTGTGGTCAGTGGGAAATCTTCTTATAGGGAGGTGTTTTGTAAATTATCTAGATTGTAGGTGAGGTGGGTTGTAAAAATCCTCAAGTTTGTTTAGGTGGTTTCTCTCATTTGAGATAAGTTAGTGGATGCTGGAGTAGGTCGACGGACAGACCAAACCAAGGTAAAAATCATGTGTTTGTGTTGGCTTGCTATTGTTCGCATGTGCTTGCAACTGATATAATTTCCAATGCTATCTTTTATTTGCAAGTATTTTGATTTTGTTGATTAAGAACCAAGTGAGGTAACACCCATCGGTATCTTAGGTAGACACATATGGGATAGAATTTTTGAAGGTTAAGCTTTAATTGATATACACTATTCTCTATCCTAATGTCTATTTGTCATCTACATGAAATCCAACAATGCTTATCACCTCACAATTAAGGATTTAACAAATCTTGCTTTGGTGGATATTACAGCTTGCATATAGCCTTTGATTGAAGCTCAAAGTGTATAGTGTGGCTGTAACGACTGGTTTTCATGTATTAGGATTAATTATATTATATATATATATATATATGTTTTGGTGGATTTTCTCCTTATGCGTGGTTTTCGTCTCTTTAGCTTTCACTTTCGATCGTTTCGTCGTGATTTTCTAGCTTCTTCCTTAGAATCGTTGGTCTTGGAGTAAGTCATTCGTGACGGGCTTCATATCGGTCATATCTTATTGCTAGATCAAGCCTAGGAGTCTTAGGAATCGATCCCGGAGCTTCACGCTCCATTTCGGAACTTTCTGTGCACGTTAGCCGGTACAAGAAGGGGAACCGACCGACTAGATGACGATTTAGTCTGTCGGCAAACCTTCATGGACCGACTAGTGGGCTTTGTTAATTACTCAGGAGTTACTGTTTATCGTTAGTCGGTCTAAGAACATTTGTCGACCAACTAGGTTGCTAACTAGTCGGTCAGCAATCGTTCTTTAACCGACTAGCTCTATGATCATTTTGATACCAAGTACTATTCATTCTTAGTCGGTCTAAGAACGTTCGTCGACCGACTAGATGATAAACTAGTCGGTCAGTAGTTGTTCTATGACCGACTAAATCTAAATCCTATTTTTGTACATGAGTTACTGTTTACACTTAGTCGGTCTGCGTTGGTCAACCGACCGACTAGTTCCCGAACTAGTCGGTCAGAGGTTGTTCTTTGACCGACTAATCAGTGTCGAAACCCTAATTTCTGGGCAGCCGCCAGGTCGTTTTCTATTTAAACCCAACTTCGTTTCTTCTCTCTCTCTCTCTCTCTCTCTCTCTCTCTCTCTCTCTCTCTCTCTCTCTCTCTCTCTCTCTCTCTCTCTCTCTGACCTAATTCCTCCAAGAGATTTTCAGCTTGTGTGCGATCATTCTCCTGTAGGATTGAATCACGATCAAGATCTTTATCCTAGTCGTCTCCAATTGCTCCTCTCGTTGTTGCTAGGGTTTCGTGATCGTTTATCTCCATCTTACTTCATTGCCCTAATATCGTAAGTATTTCTCAAGGCATAGCATTTTGTGGTAAGTAATTCATATTTCATTAAATTTGCTATTTGAGTTTATCTCTCGGTTTGTGAGAGGTACGTGATCCCTGTTTGTGAGAATCACGATTCGATCGTTGTATTGATTTATCTTGTAGTAGTTTCTACAAGAAGTTTTTAGTGAAAACTTGAGTTAGTGGATTCTAACTCAAGTAGCTGGAAGGGATCCGGGTGTCTGGGATGTAGAATCACCGGGAACAAGTCGGGGAGACTTGGGTGGATCCGAACCCATTATATCTTTTGTTTGCGTTGTATTATTCGTGTTGTCTATCATTATTCCGCATAGTTGTTTGTGATTGCAAAATAATTAGGAATTATACTCTTGATTATTTTAAAGTACTATTCACCCCTCTCTACTACTTGTGCAGTAGCTTCCAGGGCATTACAACATTTGGTGTCAACCATAACTGTTAGCTAGTAGTACCCTTAGAGAACATTCTTTTGGGTAATTATTTGGCTGGCTTAGTGGATGCCGCATGTTCAGTGGCGTAACCAGAAATTTTTTTTGCCCTGAGCAAAGATAAAGATGTTATAAAGAATAATATTTAAAAATACTATTGGCTTTCTATCATAGAATTCATGTCAAACAGAGGTCATTATGTTACAATTTCAGTACTCATAGAAGTTTATCACATTTAAAAATGTGCTTTTAAGTAATTATGTAACTAATCTAAAAAATAATCATACTTATTTGGACGTTGGTTTGGAAATTTCTTTAGAGAAATAATTAGCGTACTTATGAGGCCACACTGAAATGATAATATTGAGAAATGAAGATGAAATGGTCATTCCTGCATAAATGTTTTATGAAGAAGAAAATATAAATAAAGACATGAAGTCTCTATTTAAAAAACAAAGAAAGATGTATATGTATATATATATCGCAATGACTTAATTGAGTGTCAAATAACATTGGATTCTTCAAAAAATTTGTATATTGAGGGTTTTAAACATATAAATCACTTCCCAAAAAAATTTCTTCTTCAAATTTCTTTCACGTTTTTTAAGGCCAGCCTGCACCAAGTGCTTGATGCAACTCGTGTGTGTGTAATGGATATCATACATATCAACTGTCCAACGAAGGAAGTTCCCATTGATTGTCAAAAAAAATCAATATCCATTTTTAAGATGATCGACACCGTTCTAATTGTTTATCATATTCTAAAATCCAAATATATAACATATCAAGTGAATCCTTATAAATTGGGTTATTTATTGTACATTTGAGGAATGTTTTTGAATTCAGTCTAGGGCAAAAGGATGGGTAGAAAGACGGCTGGAATTGAATCTTGAGTAATCAATTGGTAGGATGAGACTTTGTGAAAATTAAAAACACAAAACACATCTTCTTTCGGTCGAACCTACCGGAAAGAAAGACGATCTTACCTTTTTCGTAGATAGTCTCAGTGAGAGCTAGAGCTACCGTAGTCTCCCACGTTGACCTTCTTTTATAGATAGAATCTCCAATGAGTGGAAAGGACTCCCAGACTTGCTCCTCGATACAAGCCTCGTACAAAGCCGCTCCCTTGTGAAATGATAAGAAGAAAAGGCATTGCCCTCTTTTCTTTCCACACCAACCCCGATTGTCGAATATAGTGGGGGTGGGAAAAAGCTTGAACCCAATTCCCCCACCATTTGTTAAACCCTTCTTGGGCGATAAGGTCCTCTTTAGACGATGAGGCTCGAGTTTCTTTTTTGATCGTAATTGTTCCGGTGAAGGTCTTTCTCGTGGTGGGGCGGGGTGGGGGATGGCCGAGGGCTTCAAGTTTTCAGGAAAAACCTAGAAGAAACTAAACTTTGGGACCTAAAATTTTAATTTTTGGATTGAAGTAAATCTAACGAAAACTAAATTTTGAGGTAGTCAACATTATTTTTTGAGATGACCTAAATTCTCTCGATAGAACTAAATTTTAGTTCAAATGTGGTTAAAAATTTTTGTTGGGATGAAATTTTGAATGAAGCTGCAAATTTTTGTTTGGACGAAAGAATTTGAATGGGTTGAAATTTTTTGGGAAAATTTTTAAATGCACCATGACATAAGTCACAGATTATAACTAATCAATATATACATAACAAAAATTCAATTATTATAACGCGGTTGAATTTTGATTTCACTGTATCAAAGACCAAACCCTTCAAAGATTCACTCAATATGTTTTTTGGGATGATTTTAAAACATGCAGATCCGAAAGAATGGCATGGATCATCTAAAATATAAATATAAATATAAATAAAAGAGACCGTAGACAATACCCAGACTGTGGTAACACAAGGCCACCGTCTAATTATATAACGCTCACAAAAAGCACCTGATATCGTGGTGCTCAGTCCCAAGGAATTGAGTACACAACACAACACAACACACGAATTGAAAAGAAATGCAGTCTCCATGCACTTTCACCCTGTTAACTGGGCGGGGGGGCACAGGGGTGCTCACAGTCGTCAAAGAAATCCCGATGCTCGCTACTTTTTTGGAGTAAAGGTAAAACGCGTCACAAACTTCACAGCCGGTTCTAAAAATGCAGTTGCATAGAATGATAAAACAGACATGTATCCTAGAACGGTAGATTATCAATTCTACGTCGACATATGCTATAAGCACTGGTTTCCCTAAATGCAGCTAAACACCCTTTCATGGATAACATATGCAGCTGAAAGACAAGATTTGACAATCGTTCATGGGGTTCGGAAATTGGCAGCGGTAACAAAAACATGGAACAAACCTCAGATCTAGCTTTGATGGAAAAGCCATATGTTGGCAGAGCAAAGGAAACCAGGCTTCAAGATACAAGATCTGCTTTAGCTTGGGGTTTTTCATCAATCGCCTGAAACTCATGGCCAGCAGAAGAAGAAATACACAACTGTTACTGAGTACGGAACAAAGTAATGGAGAATGAGCAATGGTTGATGAAGCCGATCCCTTCTATGTGATGGATAATTAAAACCAGGGCATCTTTA
This sequence comes from Scilla litardierei, assembly GCA_030789695.1. Classification (NCBI taxonomy): domain Eukaryota; kingdom Viridiplantae; phylum Streptophyta; class Magnoliopsida; order Asparagales; family Asparagaceae; genus Scilla; species Scilla litardierei. The sequence continues at coordinate 126,720,130 of CM061135.1, read as the reverse complement.
ACCCGACATGGGGAAATAGACAGGAGAAAGATGAGTGCAAAACTGCTAGGGTTGAATGAGGATTGCAAATTTTAACAAAGGAAATTGCAGTACCCAAAATAAAATAAAATGCAGTTCGCTTCCGCTATATATACTGTTGTAGCAAGCGAATTTTTGACCTTGGTGGGGTAAATGCCATTCTTCTGATTCTCAATATTTAAACAGTAAAGGAAAAAAGTTAATATGATTGAAAGAATCTGAAACACCCATCTTGCACAAGAATCGTTCACTCCCGGTGCACAACCTTCTTATCCAATTACCTCTACCAGAAGAACCTACTTGAAGGAAGAAAAAAGAAACTGAAAGAAAATACCCACACACAAAAAAGCAAAGAAAAATGGGAAAACAAAGAAAGAGAGACGCACAGAACACTAGTTAAGCAATTATTAATTTCTTTATATTAGAAGAAACAATGTCGACAGAATATGCCTAGCTACAACAGTACCTCTACCAAAAGAACCTACTTGAAAGACGAAGAAAGAAATTGAAAGAAAATATCAAAAACAAAGCAAAAACAAAGAAAAAGGGAAAACAAAGAAAGAGAGACTCACAGAACACTAGTTAAGCAATTATTAATTTCTTTATATTAGATGAAACACAGTCGAAAGAATATGACTAGCTACAACAGTACCTCTACCAAAAGAACCTACTTGAAAGAGGAAGAAAGAAATTGAAAGAAAATATCAAAAACAAAGCAAAAACAAATAAAAAGGGGAGAACAAAGAAAGAGAGACTCACAGAACACTAGTTAAGCAATTATTAATTTATTTATATTAGAAGAAACACAGTCAAAAGAATATGACTAGCTAGCTACAAGATGTATATCACTTTAAAGCTAACCAGCATGGGAACACGGGGATCATGTTAGAACTATACCTAAGCTAAATGCATGACTTCACATTGGATAGTGCATGGTTGATGCCAAAAGCTTAATACTTAAACAGTAGTAAAGTCTAATGACATGGCAGGTCATTATGAAAGTAAAGAGCTCAAAAGGACCAAAGCAAATTGGCGGTCCTGGCTAACAAACAATACAACAGTGGTGCAGAATAAGATTAAACAGTGAAGCTTTTTCCCATGATTGATTATTAAATTTTGACTTGTAAGAAAACTGTAGAACTTAATATGCTACCCACTGCACCCAAGTCACTTAACATTCTACCTCAAAGTTTCATTCAAATTTTGTTAAATGAAGCTTACCTAGACAAATGAGTGCTAGAAAGAAAGTAAAACAAAATAAAATATAAAAATATAAAAGGATATAGCAAGGAAAACAAAGAAAAATAAAAATATCACCATGTCCTTCCTCTAAGTAGCGCTAAAAGATGGTGCATAAGCGCTCCAAAAGCATTTGAAAATGACCTCGAACTTAGGCATGTGTTGTTATGCATACCTTCCCCGCATCAGAAAAGAAATCTGTGAACTTACTCCAAGGATGCCCCAACAGCAACTCACTTCAGACACCTGCACGCGTTTTTCATGTTACAGTGACCATCTAGAAAGCCACCTAACAATGGATATCAATAAAGCCAGACCCCATTATCAACCAACATGGGTATGATGGAAATACAATGAATAAAAGAAGCCTTATCGAATGAATAAACACCATCTATCCCAGAATTCCCTGCACTGCAGACAGAAATGTCTTGTCCTCCTTGCCAGATATGAATGCTCTACCCGATCAACAACAGATTTTATCATGCTGATCACTTACTTTGCTCTCATATTTGATCCTGTTACCCAGATATAAAACAGGAAAAAAAGAAAGGAAAAAAAGGAAAGGAAAAAAAGAAAAAAGAAAAATCAAAGGGAAGAATATGAATCCCATACAAATGTAAACACAAATGAAACAGTGAAACACACCCTCCTAAAGAAAAATAAACATAATTACTTCTGATTTTGCAAAGCGATGCACCTCATCAAAAGGAAGCCCACCACCGCACGTTCAATCAAGTAGTTAACAGCAGAGTCCCTGCATTTGTCATAAACTAAATCACAAGTTCAACGTAGAACAAACAGGATTCAGATAGACATCTAGTCAGAAGTAAAAGGAAACAGCTGAAAATTAGCTACACAAATCCAATTAATAGTTTCACTACCTAATATAGGGGCATAACATTAACAGTTTCATTCCCCAGTCATTACAGTCATCCAACAATATAAATCAATAATTTGGGACGGTACAAAGAGACATTCCTTGAATATAATCCACAGAGGTCTTTTTGGACCTGCAAGGTCAAACATACGCAGATTGGACCACTAAAGAATGTGTGCCAAACTTACCCGAAGAATTATTCAGAGAACAGCAAAGCATTCAATTTTCATAAAGCAAACCGATCAATTTGCAATACTCGGAAGTAGATATATTGTAAAGCCCGTGATGCCATGTCAAGCTCTTCTAGCAAACCACATCTTCAGTTCCTGCAAATAGAACTCGTCGATCAGATGAAACCTAATTAATCAATATCATGATGGGAAGTGGGTGGCGCCCATGGATCTGAATCATATGGTAAAATTGAACTTCTTGAAGGAGAATCAGGAATTGGAGAATGTGCAGCCAAATTCTCAGGCAAGCAACCGCCTACATCATCACCAAATTCTTGATCCTTAAAGCAGTGGTTCTTCTGTTCACCCACTGGTTTCAAAGGATCCGCTTCGAGAAACTGATCCATCAGGCCTGTGAAATTACCATCCAATTCTTACATCAATTTAGCTCAGTCATGGTAAACATAAATTTGCTCCAAAATGGATTCAGATCTTACCATTTTGCATTGGATGCTTCTCCTGCAGGTGGAAGATATTCTCAGCCTCTCTTTTTTCTGCCTCGGATTCACCATCCCTGTTTAAATCCTTCGTCTGTTCCTGCAACACATACCCTGGAGTTACTAACGTTGAGCAATAACTGCTAGTGTCATTTTTCTGCGCTTCTGATTCACATTCAGTGACACTGTGCTCCCCATCAACGTCTGCCTTTTGCATCAAATCATGGTTGACATCTGCTGAATTGTGATCAATATATTGATCTTTAGAGTTACCATGCTTGCTGAACTCAATTTTCAACATTTCTTCATTTCTCATATCTTTTGGACATATACTACTATCACCAAAGTTGGAAGAATATGAATCCGTTTCAACCTTCAATGATTTCTCAAATTGAGAAACAGCATCCTTCGTATATTTATGATCAATTAAATAGCAACCTTCATTTTTTGTAAGGAGGTTTGATGGCTCGTAGTCGCTATGGACATCTGTGTTCACCGTAGATATTTCATGAACATGTGGCATTGGACTTCTGTTGAGAGAACTCAAGGCATGATCAAACATGGAGTCGTGTTTCCCACCCTCAAGATTGCAACCATCAAGAGAACCCATTTGCTCAGGCTCACCCACCGTCCGTTCCCTAGGTTCCCTATGTCCTTCTGAATCCTCCTGAACTTCATCCTCTGGTAAATAGGACCTTGACCGCTCACCCTTCGTACGTTCCCTAGGTTCCCTATGTCCTTCTGAATCCTCCTGAACTTCATCCTCTGGTAAATAGGACCTTGACCGATCGGTCTTCGTCTTTGAAACTTCCACTATCATATCATGCCTCTTATCTGAAGATTCTCTGCCTATGGCATCAACCTGCTGAGACTTTTTGTAGCCCACTTCAGACTTTTCTTGTCTATTATAACTTTTGGATTCTCTAGATCGTTCCTCCATATGTCCTTCTGAATCCTCCTGAACTTCATCCTCTGGTAAATAGGACCTTGACCGATCGGTCTTCGTCTTTGAAACTTCCACTATCATATCATGCCTCTTATCTGAAGATTCTCTGCCTATGGCATCAACCTGCTGAGACTTTTTGTAGCCCACTTCAGACTTTTCTTGTCTATTATAACTTTTGGATTCTCTAGATCGTTCCTCCATATGTCTTGAACTCCGATGGTATCTTGAACTTGAATGATGTGAGGGCCTCCTATCATCTCTAGAGTGAGAAGAGTCAGGTACAAAGTCTTTCTCCTTGGCAATGTAGTCAGCTCCATCATGTTTTCTATAACCTGAGCTTGACCTATCATGTCTTCTTGAGCTTCTATTTTCAACATCATCATCATCATCATCATCACCACCACCATCACGGATTGAATCTCTCTTATGAACAGACATTTTTTCTTCAATGGACTCCAAATATTTCTTGCTACCAAGTTGATCCTTTACAATTGAATCGGATTCTTCCGCATCGTGGTCGTCAAGTTTTGACTTCTTATGATGATTGCTACTTTTTTCATGCTTGGAGCTTCCATCCTCTGATAAAGAGCTCCTCTTACATCTGACAGAATCAGTGGTCCTGTCACTGGTTGGTTCCCTTGAACTTTTCGCATCCTTACCTGCATTACTTCTATCAGATTTCCTGGACTCACGCTTTGACTTCTCAGAATCCTTTCCATCATCCTTGCTACTAGAATGGTGTGTCCTCTCAGCAGATGGCTTTACAGCATCTCTTTCATTTTCTTTACTACTATAATGGTGTTTCTTCTCGACAGATGACTTTTCAGAGTGTTTTGCACCTTCTTTATTACCACTGGAATAGTGCTTTCTCTCAGCAGATGGCTTTTCAAACTCATTTGCATCTTCTTTACTACTTGAATGATGCTTCCTGTCTGCAGATCTCGATCTGGAGTGCCTACTGCGATGGGAAGCAGAAGACTTGTGCTCACGTGTTGGAGAAGGTTTGCTTCCTTTGTGATGCATTGGGGATCTAGAACCCCCTCGAGATGACCTCTTGGTTCGAGGGCTTGAGCTATCTCTGCGGTGCTGTGGTGATATAGAACCAGTTCGCGCTGGTTTTCTTGATCGAGGACTTGCACTCCTACTCCTGTTTCTTCTTGAACTAGAAGAGTAATGATCACGAGACCTTTCCACCTCTCGCCTTACACTCCTGCTATAACTATCTCGATCATCTCTGTATGACCGTCTTCCAGTGCCACGGCTAAAATGGTGATATCTGAGCGGTGACCGAGACCTTCGATCTCTAGCAAATCTAAGTGAAGGAGAAATAGAACGAGACCTCCTGCTCCGCCGATATTTAATAGGCGATCCTGATCTTGATTTTGATTTATGCCGTGACGGTGATGGTGACCTTCCAAAAACAAAGAGAATATTAGACATGTTTTTTCATTGAAACGTGAAATACCAAAATAAAAATATGATATACTAATCTATCGAGGCTTTAAATTGAAAAACATGATAAACAAAGCAATGATGTTTCTAATCCAACAAAGTTATGCTATAAGTCTCAGGCAAATGACAGCAACTTCCCAAAGGCACCGTGTTCAAAGTGTGAAAATTACCTAGATTTCATGGTGGTTTCCTTTGTATCTGTATCATCGCCTACGAAGCCATCTGCTTTCAACTTCTTGCTTATTTCAGCCGCTCGGGCTGCTGCCATGTCTGTTGCAGACTTCATTGTTGCTGCTCGAGAAGCAGCCTGCTGGGAGGCCATTGTTTGTTGCATAAGTAAAGCTTGTTGAAACTGCATCTGTTGCATAGCAACCGCTTGCTGTAGTGCCAACGGTAAAGAGTTGTTGGTCACAGCAGACTTGGATGGAAGAGATTTTGCCATCTCCACATTTAGTGGCCGCCCCCCAACATCCATGTTGTTCAGGGCCAGAGCAGCAGTAGCTTCTTCTGGTTTCGAGTATTCTATGTAAGCAAAGTGCTTTGAATCTGTAATGGTACAATCAACGACAGTACCACAATAAGCAAAAAGTTGTTTAAGGTGATCCGCCGTAAGAAGTGGGCTCAAATTGCTAACTTGCAATGTTCTTTTCAAGGCGTCAGCCTTCCCAGCCTCGTCAGTGAAGCCTAATCATTGAAACCCATGTAGCATATTAGTACCATATTCAAAGGTAATTCTGCGTCACCAACACAGAAATTGAAATATGACAGAAAAGAGAAAGAATTGATGCAGTGAAGGCATTTAAAATTGAGACACTGTTCTCTAGTCAGAATAGTACCCATTAAGCTCATGGATGCTTTCATTTACATTTCAGTTTATTGATGGGATAACTAGGCAATGCCACAAGAATTGGCAACAACAATGGCGAAGTTGGGGTTGTGCGGCCACAATTAATAATCCCATGAATACAATGGTTGTGTGTGCAGATAATGTGACACCAGGAGAATCATCTACAGCTGCTTTTGACCATATAAAGAACTAAATTATTCAGGATATAATACAATTTTACACCCTTGAGGTGATAATTTGCACATGTGGTTCCTCATATATACTAGCTGTTTTAGATCTCCAGGCATGTGCATTGTAAGGGCTATTCATCCCTGGCAAGGAACCAAAATGCCTTTAAATGACTCAGGAAGGCAGAACTGGTAATCATGTATGGTTTACACAATCAAAGTTGCTCATAAAGTAAACTAGCATACATGATATTCACCAGCATATATGTTGTCTCCAGTGTTCGGACACCATGGTCCAGTTAGAATGTTCCCAACCAAGATTTGCATAACACCGCTTGGGTCTTGAAGACTTGGTATTTTTGCAGATCCCATTTTTCCAGTACCTTTAATTCAGGTATTGGTGTAAACGACTCTCCTCATGTTTAGGTCTCCAAGTTTTAATCTTTTGAAACATAGCAGTTTCGTATTAGGGGAATATCTTTATAAAGAGGCACATATGATTACAGTTAGAGAACTCGGCTTCGATTTCGGTTTCGGTTTTCCAGAAAATTTTAGGTTTCTGTCAATTTCGCTTGTTTAGGATGTTTTGTAGTTTCGTCTTATTTTAACAATTCCGGTTATTTTGTTTCAGGTATCGGTTTCAGTTTTAGATAGTTTTTTTAATATGCTTTTAAATATAGTTACGTAATATATATGGTTATATACCATTTTTATACGTATATATACACCAGTAATATATAGATATATTAGAAATAACCCGTACACAGAGTGCACGGCGCAAAAAAAATCCCCAACAAACAGGATGTGGTGCACACGCACAACAAAAAAGGAGTGAGAACTGTGGGGTGTGTGTGTGTGTGTCGGTATAGTCAGTGGTAAAAGGTGTAAAAAGGCTTTTTGAATGGGGGTGAGGTTTTTGGGTTTTTTGGGTGTGTTTTGGTTTTGGGAGATGAAGTGGCATCCCATGTGGCGATGGGCCATTGCCACTGGGGACAAAACCCATCAATCACCCCTCATTTGTATAGAGGATAGTTGTACAAAAATTTTAGCTGGAACTTCTCTCTAAGACCACAAACATCTTTTTACTATATTTTTACTATAAAATAATAGTAGTACATAAAATGAGAGGGTATAAACATGACCTCATGATACAAAAAAATGAAGAAAACAAAGTAAAAGAAACAAAAAAATCACACCCTAAATCATTATCATTCAGTTATGAGGTACAATAGTAAGGTGGATAGAAATATTGTATCTAATCTGGGCCTTAAAATGATATCATGTTATTATATGCTGAGGGCCGACGTTGCTCGATGAAAGGCATGTCATTACTGTCTGACTACTATTCAACTCATTGATATTTGAACCGTATATATAATGACTAGCATAAACTCCATAAACTCCATAAACGTTAGAGTATCTGTACGGTATGAATAACTATCATGATTGCCGAAGTATCTACTGGAATATGATTCATGTATAGTATGATTATCATAACTTACCTAATAATCAGAACGTTGATACCCGAGATAATCATGTTGTCTATCGTATGTACCGTTCGTCCTTTCTTGACTTTGTTGATACCGATCATGATCTATAATCTACATACTCATACAAATGAGTTGTATCATACGTATGGTTCCCACTTCTTTGAGTAAGATGATGGTATTCTAAAGCACAACAACATCCATCTATGGGGGCCTTGTTCATCGTGAGACTAATCATAATTGCTCTCTTCGAACTATTATTTTCTTTCGCCTATATGTGAGATTCACTTAAATTTGACTTAGTCATGGCTGATTACTTTTCGTCCATTCTGCTTCCGTAAGTGCTTCATTCAATCAAGAATTGTCTCTGTCATCAAGCAGCATATCTTGTCTCCCTGGTTCATTTCTTCAATGGATCATCTTCAAGAAAAATATGATCCAAATCAATTCGTTGATCTTTAGTTGTTCTCTGCTTGTGTCTTTCCCTTAGCCTCGTGTTATAATGCATATAAACCAACTTTTTAAGATTTTTTTATTGTTGATCTATTCTTGATCTGTGTGAATGAGTGAGAATGTGACCTAATTCATCCACAATTTAAAGTTGAGACAACTTAACTTAAAACACACAGCTAAGCGGTAAGGTTTGGAGCTCTCTCTCAATAATTAGCACCATTCAGCTACAAAAATTCTCTAGTTAGAAAATGTAGATCAATTCATGTAAGCATATAACAGACTAAACTAAACTTATTATTGATACACAGAATGACCTGCTTTGTTGCCATACGTGCTTTTTGAAAGCTAAAGGCACCAACATTAATCCTTTATAACTCCACCTACAATTATCATACATAAGCGATTGGGATAGAATCTAATATCAAAATAAAAAAATTTGAAACTTATTTACCTTTTTGTTTATATCAAGTTACTTCAAGATGTCTAATTCCAACCTCTCAATCATATGTCTAAATCCAACATACACTTCATCATTTGTTGTCCTGATGGGATGTTGAAAACAAGGATTCAAAAAATAACAGGTAAATAAATTACAATATATAAAAAATGATCTGTATCTCATTAAGTATATCTATAAAAAATAATGCAATATTTACCTACATCATGAATATCTTGATGTAGTTGCATATCACATCTTTTATCGATCATGTCCCACCATTTCCTGTATTCTTTACCAATATTCTCTTTTATTTCTTCTATTGCTCAGTCTATTATCTTGAAAAGATAACACAACTCAACATTATTATCGGTATTCATCATACTTAGAACTTTCATTTGCAGCTCAAATATAGTGATAACATTATCGATGTCTTGCTAGAAGCACCACACAACAAATCAAATTGTATACTTGCTAGAAGCATCACAACAAATCAAATTGTATGCGTTAGTTGCAACAATCTTATTTTTTGGTTTGATCTTAGAAAACTTCTCGGTCAGACTATATTCTTGATGTGATCTTTCTCCTTAAATCATCGCAATGCAAGTAGATAAAGCTCAATGCAATTTGTGATCGCATTTCTGATCAACTCTTTTCCACCAGTCTTTTTACCATCAAGCTGGACACCTAACCTTTGTTTCATATAAATCATGTTGCTACCATTTAATTTTGCACGATAATATTTTTAAGATTCTATGCTTTTGACATTTCAGACAATATCAAATCAATACAATACATCGCATATTGAGATCAATTCAGATGTCTTTTGGCATATCAACAATTATCCAACTGAATTTTAGTTTGCTCCATTGTCAGTAACTACTTGGTCTTGTCTATGCTCTCCAATTATATCTATATTTTATCCATCAAATCAAATATATTTGTACCATTATGAAAGATATCATTGTGTCCATTGAGTTAAGGAATATTGTTCCGTAAATCAAATACATAAGAAAATTATTAAGTTTCCTTTTATTCTGTATTGTCTAACTATTACGCATAAGTGTACAACCATACTTATTCCAATGGCTATAAAAACTTTCAATATAAGCTTTGGTCCATTCAACCTTCAAATCTAAATAGGTGTTGAAAAGGCTCACAATCAATGAGTGAAAGATTGACAGAACCTATTTTTGCGAAAGCATCTGTCCTCAGCTGGTCGTATGAACTATTGACCATATTATGTGGAATGTGATGATAGTATAGAAATTTAGCTACCCGGCTATCAAGATAGCTCTTGGCATCTTTGAAACCCTTCATTGCAGCACTGCAGTACCCAATGCTTTTGCTACACTGCGACGATCAATATTCTGATGCTCTTTTCGACATTCTCAGCAAATCGGTCGAATTGTTCCTGACACTTTGGGTACTTTGGCTCCCTTTGATGAAGACGTGAATTCTGCAACGTCTTCGACTTGAACGTTGTTTGCGTTCTGATTCTCAGTTGGACCAAGTTTTGGTCCGGGGTTGTTGGATCCAGCCGACACTGCTGGTGTGATGCTTCGGGATGTCTACTGTCGTTTCCTACAGACGACGCCAACTATTAAGGCCAAAAATAGTGTTAACGATATCGAGACTGACGTGAACTCTTCTGTTGAGGTGGATCCTCGTCAGCAGGTTGCATGGGACCCGGATTAGTAGAACCGGGGTCATTGGTAGCTGGAATTAGTAGATGACGATCGTTCGACCCTCTAAGCGGATCGAGTCTCAAACGACCATTGATGGATATACGACCCTCCCGTTGAATCACTCTACGAGATGCATGTATCACAAAAAAGTCGGAGGGTCGGATCTGGGTCCCGATCCAAATCACATCCGATACTTAAGTTAGTATGGGAACTTAAGAGAGAGCTTGGAGCTGCCTATATCGACCCTCGGAGGCTCGTCTCGAGTCAGTCGTAGCAAGCTATTTGGGGGAGAAAATATTAACTGGAGTATAGAATGTCAGAGTGCTAAGTTTTATACCCCCCTTGTTTTGTTCGTCTCCAGTGTATTTATAGACCTCTGATGTCTCTTCAGTGACGTTGGAAGAATAACGGTCACCAATTATGACGACACGATCATCCCCCTTAAAAGGGGTAACCGTCGCTCACGGCCCCGCTATTTATGAGCTTCCTTCAATCCCACGTTTGATGGGTGGAAGTGCAACGGGAGAATGGCACATGGGATTTGACTGGGTTGGCTTCGAGCTTCTTTCATGGGCTTTCATGGGCTCTGTGGGCTTTGATCACCCACTGAACGAATCACTCGAGAGCCGGCCCAATGATGCAACACTTATATATGGAGTGATCTCTTGAGTGTGTTGCTCAGGAAGAGAGTATGATCTAGAGTATGATCTATAGGTTTAAGAATGTGATTTATGATCTTAAACAAAGTTCTTAGGCGTGATTTGATAGGTTTAATAAAGTGACTCTGGCTTTTAGCTTTCATGTGCGTTATTTTTTGTTCATCAAAACTCATCTGAATTAGTAATTCTGATTGTCTATGGTTATGATATTCTTTTGACATGCAATGCTCCGACTAGAATTAAAAAGACAAAATTGTATCTGAAAGAGCACTTTGTTACTAAAAATTGAGGCTGCATAAGCATTTCCTTAGGATTGAAATTGCTCATAATAAGAGTGGATTAATTCTTTCTCAACGAAAATATATTTTAAACTTATTACAAGAGACTGAACTGCATGGATGCATACTTATCAGTATTCCTATAAATGTTGATGTTGATTTGTAGGATATTAGTTGACGCATCTCAGGCTGGTTGAAAGATTTATTTATCTTACAATTACAAGACATGATATTACATCTAGTGTATGTATGATGATCAGTCAGGTCACCATGAGCCTTAAAATTTTCATTAAAGAATAACTTTACTGATTTTGATGTATGTTAAAGGCTCTCTGTAGATATTTACTATATTAGAAGAATGGGAACTTAAAGATTGAAGCATTTTTTAAGTCAAGATTGACGCATTTTTTGACTAAGTTATGCAGAAGATTAAAAAGATTGAAGATCTACTTCTGAATATTGCATATACATTAGAGTTAATCTTGTTACTCGAAGGATTAAGAAGCAAAATGTTATAGCTCGTTCTAACGTTGAAGCATCAAGCCATAGCTCACACATCTTGTTAGATGATGTGACCTAAAACGTTATAATTGAAGCTTGATTTTCAAGACGATAACCATATACCTATGTATTGTGATAATTAATCAACAATCTACATAGCTATTAATCCAACATTTCATAAAAGGATTAAATATATAGGAATATATTAATATTTTATTTGCAATGTTATGCATGCAAAATTGGTTTGTACTCCTTTTACTCCCACTTTAGAATAGTTAGCGGCTATCTTTACCAAACTTCTTCAAGAGTATCTTCTTTGAATAACAAGCTATGCATGATTAAATCTATGTTCTAACACGAGAGGCATGAAAGTGCGTGTTAAAATGTATGTAGTATTTTTTTATATTTAAGTATTTCGGATCTTCTAGGCACATACCAGAAGACATGTACCCGTTTAGTATCCATATCATATTTGTTTTCTATTATTTTCATATACAAATATATCGATAAAGTAAAGAAAAAATCAATTCTCTTTTAAATCACTGAGTTTTACAATAGATACATACATAACATAACATAACATAACTCATCCAAACCGAAACTTGAAATGAAGCCTATGAAACTAATGAAACTATGTGAAACTTTTTTTTTGAAGAACGATAGAAACCAAAAACAAGTTCTCAACCCTTGCCCCATACTATATGTTTTTAAGACAATATTTTCCTTTTACAATTCACTGGAAATATTTCCCTTCCCCCTACATTGAAAGCATGTCGTACAAGACCTACCTTCATCATGTATGAGTGTCAAAAAATTCACTGGAAATATTTCCCTTCCCCCTACATTGAAAGCATGTCATACAAGACCTACCTTCATCATGTATGAGTGTCAAAAAGGTACGACTTTGACGGGTCGGTTGGGTTGTGTTGACTTGTCCCATGCCTAACCCGAGTCCTCGGTCTGACCCTCAAATATCTAGAAACTCGCACAAGATAAAATTAGGTTAGGATCTTCCTGACCCAAACTCAAAGGATCCAACCATGGTGATGCATGGTCAATATCAGCTTCAATGTTTCAGCCATGTTAGGCTTCCAATCTACTTCAAGTCATTAGGGTCAATGAAGCCTCCATGAGGCATTTTTGTTAAACAACTTCTACGTGGAGAACACATCCAAAGAGGTCATTGAATTCTCGACATGGTCCACAGAAAAGATCCGCATGAGAAGAATGGTCAGGTAAGAGAAAAGGAAATGCATAACTAAAGCTGATAGTTGTTTGTTCTGTGAAGTAACAAAATAACAGATGAGATGAGAAAGAGGGATAAAACCATGATTTTTATTTTTATTTTTTTAATTTATTGTGTGTGTGTGTGTTGTAGCAGATGGGGAGTAGGTTTGCATGAAGAAAGGAGATGGAGGAAAGGGGAAAGTAGCGCCTTAAGTTTTGTTCAGCGGAAGGGAATGGTTTGCTGGGATGGAGAAGAATAGAATAATGAAACAAAAAGTACATGATGTCATGAGCAAGTAATTTGCTGATTATACAAAGACTGGGTTGATATACAAGTTAGATTCGGGTCAATCACTTAACTATCAACAATCTACCATTTGTTTAATTGGGTGGATGGCAACAGTTTACATTTATGGGTAGGAATATTTACCATGTTAGGTAGAACCTGAAACGCGAACTGAAACAAAAAATGAGATGTTTTGGGAAGATAGAATAAGCAGCCACATGCAAATAAATAGATGTTGATGTGTGTTTGCGTTCAAATCCTAACCGGAGACAAAATCCCTTCAATAAGCAAACTATGCAATTGCATTGTTCATTACATGTAACCATTGAAGAAGCTGAGTCGCTCTATAAGTAAACTAACCCAGGCAGCTGAATCAAATATAGGTAGAAGGCCAATAACACGTAGCTGTTCCAATCTCAACATATAAAATCAAAATATTTCAGGTAAGGTGGGAATGATGTGCATAAAGATTTGAATTATTTGATTCCAGGCTTTCATATGCTTAAGTGCAGAATGACTTCCGTACAACAAAATAATGTCACTTTGTACCTACAGAATAATAAAGGGGCAGCCAGACATGCAGAACTTATAGTTACAAATTATAACATAATTGGCCAACTAAAAGCGCAGCAAAAATAAATCAAATCACATGCAGGAAATCAATTTAAGAGCAAGTAAGCCCCAGAGAAGGTCCACAACAATACCAAAATCTAAGAACCAATCAGATAAGTCAGCTAACTTAAGCAATGCAACATAAAACATATAAAATTTATGTATCTAACTAAATTTCCAAGCTTGCAATACGCATGAAATGCTGCATTAGAATGCAAACCTGATGAATCCCCTGCAACCGACTGTGCCTGCGCTTGCATTTGTGCAGCTTGCCTCGCCGCCACGATTGCCTGTGCCGCCGCCATTGCAGCCGCGGATGGCGCCATCGGCTGCTGACTCAGAATCCCCATGGTCGATGTACCTGCCAAAGCCATAATCAACGGGTTATGTAACGGGTGGTTAAACTTACAGTCAGAATTGAAACACCTCACGCTCAAATACTCCCTACAAATCTCACCTAGAGATGCTCCCCCCATCCCAGGCAGCACAACGCCTCCTGACGTGCCGGGCAGCATGCCCGGAATCATCCCAAGAAGACCCGGGAACGCTCCGGAGACGGAGCCTGAGTAATTTGGCATGTTGGGCATCGTTTGATTGACCATGCTTGGGTACGGACTGACGGTTGGGGTCAAGACCGCAGTGGTCCCCATCACCGCTCCAGCACTGAAGAACACCGGGAATGGGCTGCCCATGATCGGCCTCCCGTTGCACTCCACGTGCACCATGTAATTCCCTCTTTTGGGGACGGCGTACGTGACCGCATAGGTCCCGTCATTCTGATCTTTCACGATGCCCTCTAGGTCCGCTCCCCCGACCCCGACGCCGGGGGATATCTTGACCTTCACGTGGGCCCCGCCGCTCGAGATCTTGCGGCCTTCGGAGTCCTTGGCGGCGACCGTGAAGGTGGAGGGAGCGCCCGCCGTGCCTCCGGCGATCCCGGGCCCAGCAGCGTGGCACTTGGATGGATCGATGGGCCCCACTGGCTTGCCGGAGAGATCGGACTCGCGGTCGTCGTCGAATTCGCTGTCGGAGTTATCTCCGTCACCGGCGTCCGCCTTGTCCTTGGAGTTCTCTAGGGCTTTGAAGGTGGCCTCGAAGGCCGCCTTCGCGGCGGCAGTCTTCTCGGCCTCGCTCTTGATCCTTGCCTCCTCAGCTTGCTTCATCCATACCGGCTTGGCCGCAACAGCTGCCCGATCCGACATCGATCCGCCGTCTATTGCAAAACCCTAGAACACGAAGCAACGAGAAAAGCTAATCAAATTTTTTGGGATTTTTTTTTGGGGAAACTGTTAGAAAAAGAAAACCAAAAAGGGATTTGGTTGTGACAAAGCGAAGAGAAACGAACCTCTCGGGTTTTCCTTTTCCCTGAATTGAATTGAATCGAATTTTTGGAGTAGATCGACGCAGTATGCGGGAGGCGTCAAGGGTTGAGAGAGAGAGAACAATAAAAGGACGATGAAAGAGATGAGATCCCAAAATATTATATTTTATTAATAAACAAAACACAATGTGAGATATTTTTTCCTAAGACAAATTTTTAAAAATGATATAAAAATAGGGAGTTGATTTGCGCATAGAAGGAATTGATCCGTGCACAACCACGTATTTACAAGTTTGCCATCCACCAACTATAGGAACTGAAATTTTTAAAAACCAAAAATGCCCTCGCTTATAACTATTGACAACAGTGACCCACGGCCAACGGCCAATAGAAGTCGGAGGCGCTCAACGGAGGCGATAAAAGAAGCGGATGATTCGGAGAAGGCGCTTGGCGCTCGGAGAGGAGGAGGTGGAGGAAGAGACTTGTAAATAGGAGGGAGTAGTACGAGGAAAAGAAGATGGGAGGAGGAGACGGCGATGATAGAATGATTTGATTGGGGTAGGGGATGTGGATGAGATGGTGTTGTCAAGAGCATGAATCTGACGGAACGAGTATATTTTCTAGTCGAAGAAGGAGCATAATTACTTACCGCGAAAAACTTGCTAAATAATTTTGACTCGTTGTACGCTTGGATGAATTTGGTGAAGTGGAACAATTTTTACTCAACGAGCACAACGGGCCAAACTTTTGTCTGTTGTACACATCGATCAATTTTCCTTGCACAACTGAAATTACTCAACGCACACAACGGTAGTCCCAAGTATTTTGCTCACCGCGAAAAACTTGCTAATAACTTTGAGACGTTGTACGCTTGGATGAATTTGGTGAAGTGAAACAATTTTTACTCAACGAGCACAACGGGCCAAACTTTTGTTTGTTGTACGCATCGATCAATTTTCTTTCCACAATTAAAATTACTCAACGCACACAACGGTAGTCCCAAGTATTTTTCTCACCGCGCAAAGCTTGCTAATATTTTTGACCCGTTATACGCTTTGATGAATTTGGTAAAGTTGAACAATTTTTACTCAACGAGCACAACGGGCCAAACTTTTGTCTGTTGTACGCATCGATCAATTTTCCTTGCACAACTAAAATTACTCAACGCACACAATGGTAGTCCCAAGTATTTTGCTCATCGTGCAAAACTTGCTAATATTTTTGACCCGTTGTACGCTTGGATGAATTTGGTAAAGTGTGACAATTTTTACTCAACGAGCACAACTGGCCAAACTTTTGTATGTTGTACGCATCGATCAATTTTCCTTGCACAACTAAAAGTACTCAACGCACACGAAGGTAGTCCCAAGTATTTTGTTCACCGCGTAAAACTTGCTAATATTTTTGGCCCGTTGTACGCTTGGATGAATTTGATGAAGTGGAACAATTTTTACTCAACGAGCACAACGGGCCAAAACATATATTTACTTGAGTATCGTTTTGTTTGTTGACAATATCTGCCAAAAAATAAGCGGGGAACAAATTACTTAACGTGCAAAACGGGCAAAACTTTTTTAGATTTTTTTTCTTTTTTTAACACCAAGCAAATCGGGCAAAAAACATAAGTGGGACCCGATATGACCCGATATGACCCCTTGAGAAAGTCTGCTCAAAGCACAAAGACATAAACTTCTAAAGATTACTCAAGGCAAAATAGCAAACGGCAAGGGTTTTAAAGATTGCTCAATGTGCACAGACCGATTTTCCAAAGAATTGATTTTTATTTATTGGATCGCAAGATACATCATAGTGACAACTGAAGAGATCAAACGAAGTGGTAAAGCGAAAGCAATCGAGTTAGGAGTTTTGACCTAAATTTGTCAAAATCGACTTTGGAAGCTCATATCGACAGTTCAGATATCCATACAGTTGGTAAGTATATACTTTTACGTACATTTTAGGCGAAAATCTAAATCTAATGGGTAAAAGTTGATCTAGAAATTATTTGATTTTACATGCATGCAGATATAGTTGTGATTGATTGAGAAGGAACAAAAATCCAAGGTAATATGAATTTATCTTTTCGGCAATAATACAGTAAAAAAATTGGGATTTTTTTGACAAGTTCAATTTCAGGATCCTTATTTTTTATGACAAGTCTAATTAGTTGTATGTATTGTTTGATTCATAATAATATGGATTTTACACAAGAATTTACAACCATGAAAAATTTTACAAGTAGAACCGAACTGGTTCAGTGGATAAAGAACGGCAGGCTAACACATAGGCATGTGATTGTTACCAATGCGGCGAGTTTGAGTAAAGCGTCCAATAGAGTTCACGCTATTTACTTTGCATGTGAAAGAAGCGTGGTTTATAAAGGGACACCGAAAAGAAAAAGGACCGATAGGCCAATTCAAAGCAAGAAGTGTCAATGTCCGTTCTCATTGCGTGCTAATATGGTGGGCATTGATGAGTGGAATTTGACAATCATTTATGGCATGCACAACCATCAAGCAGCTAAATATGTCGTAGGCCATTCGGATAACAGGCAGTTGCAGGGAAGGGAGATGGAAACCGTGAGTGACTTGTCAAATAGCAAGGTGAGGCCAGCTGAAATTTTGAAAGTGCTTAAGGAAAATCAAAACTTCAGTGCAACCTCAATCAAAGCTATTTATAATGCAAGAAACCGAATAAAAAGGGAACGAAGGTTGATATTATTATAAAGTTGAAGGAGTTAGCCTCACAGGAGAAAATTGTGGGTAATGAGCATGTGAAGGCTGTGGAGGAGAATGTTGTGCAGAATGTAGAGAATGTAGAGAAGGTGGAGAATGTAAAGAATGTAGAGAATGTAGAGAAAGCTGTGGCTAAGGATGTTGAGAATGAGGAGGAGTAGAATGTGGAGCATATTGTTGAGAAGGTGAAGCATATGGTGAAGGAGGATCGTATTATTGAGAAGCAGAAGGTGGAGCAGCAGACTGCTGAGTTGAAGGAGGAGGAGGAGAAGGTGGGGCATATTGTGGAGGAGGAGGAGGAGGATGGTATTATTGAGGAGCAGACGGTGGAGAAGCATACTACTGAGTTGAAGGAAGAGGAGGAGAGGGTAGAGCATATTGTGGAGGAGCATCTGCTGAGCAGAAGGTTGGTGAGGATGATGTGCATAATTTAGAGAATGAGGAGGATGTGCATATTATGGATGACCTGCTTAAGCAGATTACTCCACTGTTTCAGGAGATTGCTGAGCGGCATGAGGAGGAGACAGAGAAGACTACAGTGAAGAGGAAGAATGTTAAGGGATATCGTAGGCGTGGGGAAACGTATTGTCAAGAAGGTGAAAACCTCAATTCCACAAGATGAGGATGATGAATTGCCTGCCATGTTCAGCATACCATATTTGGTGGATTTTCAATAGTGTATAAGACCCATTATAGTGGACGTCGAAAATGTGAAAGCAGATGGGAACTGTGGGTATAGGGCAATGGCAACTCAATTGGGCATGTGGGAGGACAACTTGAAGCAGGTCAGAATTGAGTTACTAGGAGAGATGAACACATATTGTGATTTGTACCGGGACGTTATGGGTGATGATGAATTTAAAAATAATTTAGGGGCAGTGGCATATTTGGAAGAAGGTCCACAGAGCAAATGGTTGTAACGGCCGGTTTTTATCTATATGTATGTTTGTACGTATTTAACCAGAATAGTGATTTATTGGAGTAATACATACATACATACATACATACATACATCTATTATACATTTGACAGCGATTTTTGAATCTTAGGGCTGACTAGGACAAGCTGACTAGGACAAAAGGGTTGATAGAAAGATGGCTAGGATTAAATCTTGGAAAATCAATGGTTAGAATTATTTAGGATTTAGTTGAATCCTAGGTTGAACCCTAGAGCAAATCATGTCCGTTCAATTTGCCACAAATGAATGGCCAGATATATATCAAAACAACTCACTCGGATCGCACCGCTAGATCCCACTCAACATCTTCGCTGGTTCACAAAAAAAATAAATTGTGACCTAAGAAAAAGGAAAAGAAACTCTCTCTCCCCCCTAAAATTACTGCGTCTTCCTATCTCCCCCAAACCGTTGATGGTCACCCTCAAAATACACTACAGCGAATGCGACAGCATCGCCAAGATCGACAAGAAGGTGACGTCTGGGGCGATGCCGGTGGCCATGGGGAAGGTGAGGGACCCCGAGATCAGGGCCTTCATTGAACGGTGCATCGGAACTCCGAGGGCCAGGCCCTCCGCCTCCGATCTGCTCGAGAATCCGTTCTTTGCCGGCCTCGACGACTTCTATCGCGTTGCCGCGCCCGTCGACTTCTATCGCGCTCCGTCGGTGGATGATCTCACGACCCTGTGATCAACGGATGACTGCCTTGATTCAGCTTGTGCTAACGCTGGTTTTTGTACCGCCTGTAAGTAAGAAAAGCATGACAAAGTGTACATACAAGTGTTCGATGAAATACGTTCTGGGTGTATCCATTAGGATTATAGCCTTTTGTTGTCGTTCCTGTCAAATATTCATTCTTGCAAAAAAAATTTTATTTTTTTTTCAGCTGTTGGATTGAGTACTGGCATGATCACAGCTTACAAGGCTGGTATCTTTCAATCCCCTTCCATTTGATCCCATGTGTTCATTGTTTGTCAATGTTCAAATAAAAACGAATGGGGCAGCAACATCATGGGATTAAACGGGGAAGTTGTATTGAAAGGTACCATGAGATTAATAAATAAACTGTATTGTTGTTTGTTGTTGTTGTTACAAGGCTGGTACCTTTCAATCCCCTTTCATTTATTATTGTTTGTTGTATTGAAAACAACAGTATCCAATGCCAGCATCAACAACATGCAACCGTCGAAAAAGCTGAAGAGAGAGGCACAATGCATTCCTAAATGGGGAATGGAGCTCGCCACATTCTCAAATTCCCAAATCAAGCCTGTCCTCAGGAACAGCGTGCACCAAGTGTTTGATTCTTTGTCTCTATGATTTTTTTGTTTTCATACCGTTGTTGTTGTTGCTGTTATTGGTGGTGGTGGTGTAGGATTGCTTCTCTCGATGAAGAGGTGTTCGATGTGCTCATGTTAGTCAAGGTAAGAGTAGGCTTCAATTTGTTCAGTTTTTAATTTTTATGTTATTTTGGTTGATATTTTGATGCAGAGATTGGGTCCTGATGTTCGGATTTTGGGATTTAATCTTCGTCCAGTCCATGGAGAAATGGAGAACTGTGATTGATGCATTTGAAGAGAGGTATGAAAATCTCAAAGCTGTGGAGTTTTAAAGTATTTTTTGTGTTGGGAATGTGCGAAATTTGTGGTTCTCTCTATGCTCTTTGTGCACATGGTTAACAACATTCTGAATTCAATTTTCGTTTTACTCTGAATACAATACTTTGTTTACATAGGTTCTGGTCACTACTTCGAATCATTCTCCAGATAACCTTTATGAAGGAGGTCTTCAGAGTGATCTATTTTTACCATTTATTGCTACTCTTATGGTATTTCAGTATGCCTTTTCCGTTTGACTTTTTCTCCCTCACATGTAATAAGTTGCATCTATTTAAACTTCAGTGTCTGAATGTAGGAAAGATGTATTATCCATGCAATTGGCTCTTCCACAGACTACAGAAAAATGACTTCAGTGAGTTTTCTTAACAGCATGCTTTTGTTGTATTTAACTCTTGCAAGTTACTCTAGGCAACATGTGTTTATTACTACGTGCAGGCTGAGCAAGGTTTCTATTTTGTTGGACATAAGCAGTTTGGACTTCTTAAACAGAGGCATTATCAGTTAATTGGGCAAGAAACTCAAGTGTCTCAAGTTGTGGAATTTGTCATGGGAAGACATTTGCAGGTTTTGATATTCAACATTAATTCTGTCCTGTTATCATTCAAAGTTCCATACCCCCCAAACGAAAAAAGGAGAACTCAATTCATTTATTTTTCAGGTTCCGTGTGGGGCAAATGGAGGTGCATATTTTCCTTTTGGAGAGCTATATGTATATAACATGCAAATATTAACACTCTGGAAAATGCAATTAACCATTTGCATGTTTAGATAATAATATAAAATGCAGTTAACCATTATTTAACAGTTAACCATTTGCATGTTTAGCAAATATTAACACTCAGAAACAGTAGAATTGAATTGCGCTTGACTAATAATTGTTATGTATGTTTAGTTGGAACAATGAAAAATAAATGTTGATTGTTGCGCTTTCATCTCTCATGGTATTATTTGTGATGGAAAATTGAAAGTGTAGTCTTAATAGCTCAAATATTTGAAATCCTAAAGCATTGTGGATTCTAACATTGCAAATTGATATCTGTTGAGTTTCTCATGATGGTTTACAAGTGTGTGGTCGTGTTTTTTTGTTAACATAATCCATGTAAAACACATAACATAATCACCTGCACATAACAATGCTTTACATGGATATGGAAAACTGAAGCACTGTGATGTGCATGGCTTCAGTTTTACATGGATATGGAAAAAAAGTGTGAGAGTATATGTGCATGGCTAACAAGTGTGGTCCTGTTTTTTATGCATCCATGTAAAACTGAAGCATTGTTTCTCATTGTTAACATAATCTCTTACAAGTGTGTGTTCCTGTTTTTTTATTTATAAAACAGACTTACACATGTTTTTTATTTATAATTTGGTGGTCTTTTTTATTTCACTAACTTAGAAAACATTGTGTACGATACTAGAGCACAATTGTTGGGTTTGCTGGAGTTTTCCCCTTTAAGATAGCTATTTATTTATCGAGTCTAATCTATTTAATCTCTTTCTACTCGAGCACAAATATGAAATTTGTTACTAGCCCTACATGAAGCAGAATGTTATTAGTTGCTAGAACCAATAATTGTTGCTCCTCTGTTGAAACATTAGTTTGCAATATACAATTATAAAATAAATCATGTTGGTCCTCTGTAGGGTTTGGTCGACAAACATATTGAAACAGAATGAACATGTCAAGCTTTATTTGTTAACAAGTCAAGATTTCTTAGACAATATGTATCAAAATGACCATGTATTAACATTTCATTTGTTTATGCTCATGTTATTTTACACGATATGCATGGATTTTTGTTTATTTTTGTGGAAAACACTTTTTTTCATTTCTGTTGTTTCGTGTTTACAATTTAAAGTATTTGAAAAGAAACGATACAAAATGCATCTTGGTATGTGATAATCCAGGATGATTGAAAGAGACTTCTTTGCTTTCATTCTGTCTACAAATCTAAAAGATCATCAGATTCTCATAAAAAATAAAACTAACCATACTCTCTTACAAAAATTTAATCCATGATATGCACTTCAGTTTGACTCATAAACTTGAAAAATAAAATATACATGATAAAGCTGTGACAAATAACATGTTATTATATATTAAGTGATGTTTTACTCTAGAACACTATCATTTGCTATAAAAAATATGGTTAGCAGAGTTGATGGCCATTAGCAGAGCCGAACGGAGAATGTATTCAAATATACAAGATCAAAGATTTGCCATGAAGCCTTTGCCACTGTTTCTGTAGAAATAAATCTACTCAGAAAACAAAATTGATATTTAACAGAGCATGAATTTTTTGAACACATGATATGATTAGATCGTGAAAACTTAAATATTAGTGCAAATATGATAAATAATCTAAGTAGAGGAAAACAAGAAAAGCACTACATACAACAGAATACAACTTTTATAACTTAACGCTATATCAACGCTGGTGCTCTTGGGTATGCATCAAAAATAAAATTACTCCCCAGATTGAGCCGTCCCATCAATAACTGAACTTGAGAAGGCTTCACATGAAACTCTTGGTTCTGTTGTGTTTTCATGTGATGTATATGGTAATATTATGGATTATTGCTGAGTTATTTGTTCTTGCTACTTCCTCTTTGATTAGGCACTTGATTTTGTGGTCAGTGAAGCAAAAAGGCACACAATCCCTGTGTTACAACTGGGAAGAATATGGGGGAAGGTGTTGTATGTGAAATGGGGGAAGGAGGCTAGACTAGATCCTACTTCAGATGGTGACTTCTTCAGGGACTCAACCATTAAAGGCTACTATAGAGCTCATGTTGATGTATGCTTCTTGCTATCTTGGTACCGAATAGATTAGATACTGTTATTAACCGCTTAATATATTTGATACTATTATTAACCATCTGGATTTGGAAACTGATGTTCTATGTTCATCTAAAAAATAATTTATATAGACACGAATGAAGGGAGGAAGATTCCTCTCGCCTGCCTCCCCCCAAAAAACCTATCAAACGAGCGATTCCGATGATAAATCTCTGAGACAAAGGATTTCATTGTCAAACTCAACTTGCCGATTTGTTCAAATCCCTCAACCGGCCTCTCAATCAGTTCAAATATCTACAGAATTTTTGCCAGGTAAGCGATCTCTACTGCTCTATGTTAATTTTTCCAAAACCCTGGCTTGCTCCTAACCCGAAATCTAAAGTTGTTATCTGGGTGTTAGTAAAAATTGGTTCTTAATTGATGAATGACAGATACCATGATACATTTTCTTGAGATCCAGTAAGCCAGCCAGCTATTGAAAATCTTAGGGTAACAAAAAATTTCAGCTGAATGTTGATTGTTTCGTTTGAACTGCATTGAAAGTCAAAATAATTTTGATGGAAATGTGTATGTAATTTTCTTTGTAATTCTGAAATGTGTTTGTCTTTGGATAGTAGGGGGATTTTGGCTCTAATGTTGTAGGTCTGTGTTTTTTATCGTTCAGGGCATGTCAGGGCGTGTTGATAATGTGTACGGTGATCACATCATCATCTGCACTCTTCTCCCGGTGTCGCAGATGGCAGAAGAGCAGGCCGTGGCCAGTGCTTAGCCCAACCGATCAGTTGAAGAACTGTCTCATCTGTATTCTTCTCCCCCTCTCCCCCTCTCCCCCTCCGATACATGTATATAAAGCTTCAAGATCATTGGGCTCTGCAATACTGCAGCTATTGCCAACATCATGTATAAATCATGTTGCTATACTGCAACTAATTACATGTTGAAAACTTCCCCCATTGTTGTTTAATTAACTTTCTCCATAGTTTTCGTTTTGTTGAAGGGAAGAGAATTTGGGAAGAATCCTTTTTATATCAAATAAGTTGGAAGGAAATGTGCTTAAGACCAAGAAATTCATAGATTCTTCTGTAGGTTGCAATATCTATGATTTAGTGAATCACAATCATGGATGAAGACAGTTCAAGTTGTATGCAATTTGGAAATTTGATGTGGGCCGAGTCGTTGACTTTTATTGTGCTTTTATTATTAATATTCGTTTAAAATTAGGGGATCAGGTGTGGATCTTTTCAATCAATTGTGCCCTTAAGGCCCGTGTAAATATGTAAGAACTAAATTTTGGGAAAACTAAAATTCTTGGGGTACTAAACTCTCTGTGGGAACTAAAATTCTTATGACTAAATTCTTTGAGGGGAATTAAATTTTTGGGAGAACTAAAATTTTTAGGGGTACAAACAATTATTGTTCTTTAAGTATCAATGTTTGTTTAAAATCAGGGGTTTCAAATTTTTGAGAGGGAAATATTTTAGATGCACCGTGCCCTAAGGGCACTGGTTATGACTATCTATTATACATTTGACAACGATTTTTGAATCTTAGTGCTGACTAGGATAATCAGATTGATAGAAGGATGGTTGAGATTTAATCTTGGAAAATCAACGGTTGAGATGAGAGTTTGTGGAAAGTTTTGGAGGGAAAAACATTTTTGGAGAAATGAAATTCTCTAGGAAAATGAAAGTTTTTGGGCAAAGAAAGTTTTTGGAGAAAGAAAGTTACTGGGGAATAGCAGAGTGCACACAATTAATGCATTTGGGAAAAAAACCTTAACTTGCACTTAATACTCAGCAGATCGAATAATCTATCTCTCAACGAGGGGCCCACCGTCTCTTCGATGCATGAGACAACAAGATGAGAATAATTTCTCGCACCGAAGGTGCACGTGCCGAAGGCATCCCCGCAATTTTTTTACGCTAATTTGTTGTTCCGACTCAAAGGCACCATCGCCGAATTTGTTGTTCTACGCCGAATTTGTTGTTCCGCACAATTTTGGTTGTATAAATAATTTTGGGGAACAAATATTTCGTAGGGGAAAATCTTAAATGAACCGTGCCCGCGGGCACGGGTTATGACTAGTATGTATATATGTGTGTGTGTGTGTGTGTGTGTGTGTGTGTGTGTACATGAGAATAATGGCTATCATACGCCATATGAGAGCTTCTCTCATACGCCCTCTCACATAAAGCACCCAAGTACAACCAAGTACAAGCCCATGTGGGATTGTACTTGGGTGTTTTATGTGAGAGGGCGTATGAGAGAAGCTCTCATATGGCGTATGATACACATTAATCTCTATATACATATATACATATATATATACATATATACATACATATGTACATATATCTATTATACATTTGACAGCGATTTTTGAATCTTAGGGCTGACTAGGACAAGCTGACTAGGACAAAAGGGTTGATAGAAAGATGGCTAGGATTAAATCTTGGAAAATCAATGGTTAGAATTATTTAGGATTTAGTTGAATCCTAGGTTGAACCCTAGAGCAAATCATGTCCGTTCAATTTGCCACAAATGAATGGCCAGATATATATCAAAACAACTCACTCGGATCGCACCGCTAGATCCCACTCAACATCTTCGCTGGTTCACAAAAAAAATAAATTGTGACCTAAGAAAAAGGAAAAGAAACTCTCTCTCCCCCCTAAAATTACTGCGTCTTCCTATCTCCCCCAAACCGTTGATGGTCACCCTCAAAATACACTACAGCGAATGCGACAGCATCGCCAAGATCGACAAGAAGGTGACGTCTGGGGCGATGCCGGTGGCCATGGGGAAGGTGAGGGACCCCGAGATCAGGGCCTTCATTGAACGGTGCATCGGAACTCCGAGGGCCAGGCCCTCCGCCTCCGATCTGCTCGAGAATCCGTTCTTTGCCGGCCTCGACGACTTCTATCGCGTTGCCGCGCCCGTCGACTTCTATCGCGCTCCGTCGGTGGATGATCTCACGACCCTGTGATCAACGGATGACTGCCTTGATTCAGCTTGTGCTAACGCTGGTTTTTGTACCGCCTGTAAGTAAGAAAAGCATGACAAAGTGTACATACAAGTGTTCGATGAAATACGTTCTGGGTGTATCCATTAGGATTATAGCCTTTTGTTGTCGTTCCTGTCAAATATTCATTCTTGCAAAAAAAATTTTATTTTTTTTTCAGCTGTTGGATTGAGTACTGGCATGATCACAGCTTACAAGGCTGGTATCTTTCAATCCCCTTCCATTTGATCCCATGTGTTCATTGTTTGTCAATGTTCAAATAAAAACGAATGGGGCAGCAACATCATGGGATTAAACGGGGAAGTTGTATTGAAAGGTACCATGAGATTAATAAATAAACTGTATTGTTGTTTGTTGTTGTTGTTACAAGGCTGGTACCTTTCAATCCCCTTTCATTTATTATTGTTTGTTGTATTGAAAACAACAGTATCCAATGCCAGCATCAACAACATGCAACCGTCGAAAAAGCTGAAGAGAGAGGCACAATGCATTCCTAAATGGGGAATGGAGCTCGCCACATTCTCAAATTCCCAAATCAAGCCTGTCCTCAGGAACAGCGTGCACCAAGTGTTTGATTCTTTGTCTCTATGATTTTTTTGTTTTCATACCGTTGTTGTTGTTGCTGTTATTGGTGGTGGTGGTGTAGGATTGCTTCTCTCGATGAAGAGGTGTTCGATGTGCTCATGTTAGTCAAGGTAAGAGTAGGCTTCAATTTGTTCAGTTTTTAATTTTTATGTTATTTTGGTTGATATTTTGATGCAGAGATTGGGTCCTGATGTTCGGATTTTGGGATTTAATCTTCGTCCAGTCCATGGAGAAATGGAGAACTGTGATTGATGCATTTGAAGAGAGGTATGAAAATCTCAAAGCTGTGGAGTTTTAAAGTATTTTTTGTGTTGGGAATGTGCGAAATTTGTGGTTCTCTCTATGCTCTTTGTGCACATGGTTAACAACATTCTGAATTCAATTTTCGTTTTACTCTGAATACAATACTTTGTTTACATAGGTTCTGGTCACTACTTCGAATCATTCTCCAGATAACCTTTATGAAGGAGGTCTTCAGAGTGATCTATTTTTACCATTTATTGCTACTCTTATGGTATTTCAGTATGCCTTTTCCGTTTGACTTTTTCTCCCTCACATGTAATAAGTTGCATCTATTTAAACTTCAGTGTCTGAATGTAGGAAAGATGTATTATCCATGCAATTGGCTCTTCCACAGACTACAGAAAAATGACTTCAGTGAGTTTTCTTAACAGCATGCTTTTGTTGTATTTAACTCTTGCAAGTTACTCTAGGCAACATGTGTTTATTACTACGTGCAGGCTGAGCAAGGTTTCTATTTTGTTGGACATAAGCAGTTTGGACTTCTTAAACAGAGGCATTATCAGTTAATTGGGCAAGAAACTCAAGTGTCTCAAGTTGTGGAATTTGTCATGGGAAGACATTTGCAGGTTTTGATATTCAACATTAATTCTGTCCTGTTATCATTCAAAGTTTCCATACCCCCCAAACGAAAAAAGGAGAACTCAATTCATTTATTTTTCAGGTTCCGTGTGGGGCAAATGGAGGTGCATATTTTCCTTTTGGAGAGCTATATGTATATAACATGCAAATATTAACACTCTGGAAAATGCAATTAACCATTTGCATGTTTAGATAATAATATAAAATGCAGTTAACCATTATTTAACAGTTAACCATTTGCATGTTTAGCAAATATTAACACTCAGAAACAGTAGAATTGAATTGCGCTTGACTAATAATTGTTATGTATGTTTAGTTGGAACAATGAAAAATAAATGTTGATTGTTGCGCTTTCATCTCTCATGGTATTATTTGTGATGGAAAATTGAAAGTGTAGTCTTAATAGCTCAAATATTTGAAATCCTAAAGCATTGTGGATTCTAACATTGCAAATTGATATCTGTTGAGTTTCTCATGATGGTTTACAAGTGTGTGGTCGTGTTTTTTTGTTAACATAATCCATGTAAAACACATAACATAATCACCTGCACATAACAATGCTTTACATGGATATGGAAAACTGAAGCACTGTGATGTGCATGGCTTCAGTTTTACATGGATATGGAAAAAAAGTGTGAGAGTATATGTGCATGGCTAACAAGTGTGGTCCTGTTTTTTATGCATCCATGTAAAACTGAAGCATTGTTTCTCATTGTTAACATAATCTCTTACAAGTGTGTGTTCCTGTTTTTTTATTTATAAAACAGACTTACACATGTTTTTTATTTATAATTTGGTGGTCTTTTTTATTTCACTAACTTAGAAAACATTGTGTACGATACTAGAGCACAATTGTTGGGTTTGCTGGAGTTTTCCCCTTTAAGATAGCTATTTATTTATCGAGTCTAATCTATTTAATCTCTTTCTACTCGAGCACAAATATGAAATTTGTTACTAGCCCTACATGAAGCAGAATGTTATTAGTTGCTAGAACTAATAATTGTTGCTCCTCTGTTGAAACATTAGTTTGCAATATACAATTATAAAATAAATCATGTTGGTCCTCTGTAGGGTTTGGTCGACAAACATATTGAAACAGAATGAACATGTCAAGCTTTATTTGTTAACAAGTCAAGATTTCTTAGACAATATGTATCAAAATGACCATGTATTAACATTTCATTTGTTTATGCTCATGTTATTTTACACGATATGCATGGATTTTTGTTTATTTTTGTGGAAAACACTTTTTTTCATTTCTGTTGTTTCGTGTTTACAATTTAAAGTATTTGAAAAGAAACGATACAAAATGCATCTTGGTATGTGATAATCCAGGATGATTGAAAGAGACTTCTTTGCTTTCATTCTGTCTACAAATCTAAAAGATCATCAGATTCTCATAAAAAATAAAACTAACCATACTCTCTTACAAAAATTTAATCCATGATATGCACTTCAGTTTGACTCATAAACTTGAAAAATAAAATATACATGATAAAGCTGTGACAAATAACATGTTATTATATATTAAGTGATGTTTTACTCTAGAACACTATCATTTGCTATAAAAAATATGGTTAGCAGAGTTGATGGCCATTAGCAGAGCCGAACGGAGAATGTATTCAAATATACAAGATCAAAGATTTGCCATGAAGCCTTTGCCACTGTTTCTGTAGAAATAAATCTACTCAGAAAACAAAATTGATATTTAACAGAGCATGAATTTTTTGAACACATGATATGATTAGATCGTGAAAACTTAAATATTAGTGCAAATATGATAAATAATCTAAGTAGAGGAAAACAAGAAAAGCACTACATACAACAGAATACAACTTTTATAACTTAACGCTATATCAACGCTGGTGCTCTTGGGTATGCATCAAAAATAAAATTACTCCCCAGATTGAGCCGTCCCATCAATAACTGAACTTGAGAAGGCTTCACATGAAACTCTTGGTTCTGTTGTGTTTTCATGTGATGTATATGGTAATATTATGGATTATTGCTGAGTTATTTGTTCTTGCTACTTCCTCTTTGATTAGGCACTTGATTTTGTGGTCAGTGAAGCAAAAAGGCACACAATCCCTGTGTTACAACTGGGAAGAATATGGGGGAAGGTGTTGTATGTGAAATGGGGGAAGGAGGCTAGACTAGATCCTACTTCAGATGGTGACTTCTTCAGGGACTCAACCATTAAAGGCTACTATAGAGCTCATGTTGATGTATGCTTCTTGCTATCTTGGTACCGAATAGATTAGATACTGTTATTAACCGCTTAATATATTTGATACTATTATTAACCATCTGGATTTGGAAACTGATGTTCTATGTTCATCTAAAAAATAATTTATATAGACACGAATGAAGGGAGGAAGATTCCTCTCGCCTGCCTCCCCCCAAAAAACCTATCAAACGAGCGATTCCGATGATAAATCTCTGAGACAAAGGATTTCATCGTCAAACTCAACTTGCCGATTTGTTCAAATCCCTCAACCGGCCTCTCAATCAGTTCAAATATCTACAGAATTTTTGCCAGGTAAGCGATCTCTACTGCTCTATGTTAATTTT
Organism: Scilla litardierei; assembly: GCA_030789695.1. Lineage (NCBI taxonomy): Eukaryota > Viridiplantae > Streptophyta > Magnoliopsida > Asparagales > Asparagaceae > Scilla > Scilla litardierei. The sequence goes on along the minus strand of CM061135.1, from coordinate 126,689,800 downwards.
TCCAAAACCCTGGCTTGCTCCTAACCCGAAATCTAAAGTTGTTATCTGGGTGTTAGTAAAAATTGGTTCTTAATTGATGAATGACAGATACCATGATACATTTTCTTGAGATCCAGTAAGCCAGCCAGCTATTGAAAATCTTAGGGTAACAAAAAATTTCAGCTGAATGTTGATTGTTTCGTTTGAACTGCATTGAAAGTCAAAATAATTTTGATGGAAATGTGTATGTAATTTTCTTTGTAATTCTGAAATGTGTTTGTCTTTGGATAGTAGGGGGATTTTGGCTCTAATGTTGTAGGTCTGTGTTTTTTATCGTTCAGGGCATGTCAGGGCGTGTTGATAATGTGTACGGTGATCACATCATCATCTGCACTCTTCTCCCGGTGTCGCAGATGGCAGAAGAGCAGGCCGTGGCCAGTGCTTAGCCCAACCGATCAGTTGAAGAACTGTCTCATCTGTATTCTTCTCCCCCTCTCCCCCTCTCCCCCTCCGATACATGTATATAAAGCTTCAAGATCATTGGGCTCTGCAATACTGCAGCTATTGCCAACATCATGTATAAATCATGTTGCCATACTGCAACTAATTACATGTTGAAAACTTCCCCCATTGTTGTTTAATTAACTTTCTCCATAGTTTTCGTTTTGTTGAAGGGAAGAGAATTTGGGAAGAATCCTTTTTATATCAAATAAGTTGGAAGGAAATGTGCTTAAGACCAAGAAATTCATAGATTCTTCTGTAGGTTGCAATATCTATGATTTAGTGAATCACAATCATGGATGAAGACAGTTCAAGTTGTATGCAATTTGGAAATTTGATGTGGGCCGAGTCGTTGACTTTTATTGTGCTTTTATTATTAATATTCGTTTAAAATTAGGGGATCAGGTGTGGATCTTTTCAATCAATTGTGCCCTTAAGGCCCGTGTAAATATGTAAGAACTAAATTTTGGGAAAACTAAAATTCTTGGGGTACTAAACTCTCTGTGGGAACTAAAATTCTTATGACTAAATTCTTTGAGGGGAATTAAATTTTTGGGAGAACTAAAATTTTTAGGGGTACAAACAATTATTGTTCTTTAAGTATCAATGTTTGTTTAAAATCAGGGGTTTCAAATTTTTGAGAGGGAAATATTTTAGATGCACCGTGCCCTAAGGGCACTGGTTATGACTATCTATTATACATTTGACAACGATTTTTGAATCTTAGTGCTGACTAGGATAATCAGATTGATAGAAGGATGGTTGAGATTTAATCTTGGAAAATCAACGGTTGAGATGAGAGTTTGTGGAAAGTTTTGGAGGGAAAAACATTTTTGGAGAAATGAAATTCTCTAGGAAAATGAAAGTTTTTGGGCAAAGAAAGTTTTTGGAGAAAGAAAGTTACTGGGGAATAGCAGAATGCACACAATTAATGCATTTGGGAAAAAAACCTTAACTTGCACTTAATACTCAGCAGATCGAATAATCTATCTCTCAACGAGGGGCCCACCGTCTCTTCGATGCATGGGACAACAAGATGAGAATAATTTCTCGCACCGAAGGTGCACGTGCCGAAGGCATCCCCGCAATTTTTTTACGCTAATTTGTTGTTCCGACTCAAAGGCACCATCGCCGAATTTGTTGTTCTACGCCGAATTTGTTGTTCCGCACAATTTTGGTTGTATAAATAATTTTGGGGAACAAATATTTCGTAGGGGAAAATCTTAAATGAACCGTGCCCGCGGGCACGGGTTATGACTAGTACATAGATATATATGGTTGTATTCGTGATAGCTCGAAACGCGACTTAGCGATCACGTTTATATCTTCTTTAATTTTTGGTTGATGTAGGTTGCAGGGGCGAGATCGTAATAATCCGATTATCCTAACCAGATGATTCCTCGAATCTTATCTTGATCAAAGCTAGACCAAATCCAATCATCTTAACTAAATCGAACTTTCGAATCAAAATATCTTAACCGAATAAATTATCTAATCTGAATCCGATAAATCTAATCTTGACCAACTCGATCACTCCAAATCCAATATCGTACTTAGTTAGATTTCGAAATCAGATTTAAATCCTATCGTAATCAAATCTAACTTGACCCAAATCTTAACGAAATTGATCAAATTCAATCTTAATCAAACGGATTTCCTACTCATCATCACTAAATCAGTTTCAAGAATCTAAACCTCCTTCTAACAAATCTTAATAAACTTAAAATCAAATCTTAATGGGTTTTAATGGAACCCAACGTAGCCTAACAATAATATTTCCTCAAATCCTAATTATCCAAACTAACCTACTTCTCATATCCCAACTAATTATTGTTATATTCTAACAAAACCCCTTTCTTTTAATTATCTCTTCATAAACAAACTGAACCCTAATTAAATCTCAACTAACTATCCCCAAACCGAATTCTCCACATGCATGTAATCCAACGGACCCCGCAACCTCCCCCCACATTGCTCGCAACAAACATCCCCACGTCCTCGTGCACACAGCCCTCTCTCATTCTCTTCTTTATATAATCAAACCCCACTCTCCGATGACAACTCATCTCTGAGCTTTCCTCCTCCCAACTTCCGACCCGCCTTCGACCCAACCTCGTCGTTCCTCCCACTCCGACCTCACTCCGACGGACACCCATCCCCTCTCACAGCACCCTCGACCCCAAGCTACAGGACTCCCCCTCAGCAGCCGAACAAACCCACGAACCCACCGCCCTCTGACCACCCCGCTTCGAAACACAGCCCCTCCTTCCTCCGACTGCCAAGCCCCATAACTCCATGCCAGAGCCCAGCACCTCAGTGCCACCCTCGACAGCTTCGCCGCCTCGGACACCCCCCACACCGCCGCCTCCCAACTCCAAGTGGTTTCCGACCCTGACGGCCCCCCATCTCCGATCTCCTAACTCTCGACTCCCCATTACTCCCATTCAACAAAGCCCAAGCATCGACACACCCCCACCTCCCCATCAGGCCCCGACAACTGCTAGCAAACCCCACTCTGACGAGTTCTCCTCTGAACCAAGCAAGCCCGCCAATGACCTCCTCCACCTCCTGCCATCCCCCACCGCCGCCACTACCTGCTAGCCCACAAACACTGCCCAGTGCCCCCTTGCTAAGCCTAGCTCCCCGCATACCGCCCCACGTCTGCTAAGCTTGTACTCCATTTTCTCCCTCCACGGCCATCCGAAACTCCTCGAGATCTCTGACCTTCCTCCACTTATCGAAACCCTTCACCTGAATCACAACACCCACAAAACAACCATGCACCCTCGCCAACCTCCAGCAGCTCCGACCACCAGACTCCCTCCGACAAGAACTTCTTCTCTCGCTGTAACCTCCAGCCCTTCGCCATTCCTCCACAACTCCACCGCCACCAAACAGCACGCAGTCGCCGCCTCAGCCTCCCTCTGATCTCCTCCTCGACCGCCACCGCAGCTGCCAGGAGCCGCAGACCACCCTCCTCCCTCGAACGCTCCCACTTCGCGCCACCAACCCCTCCGTCCGACAGCCGCACGCGCCCCCTTAGGCCACGCCGCACTTTTTGGTCTCCGACCTTCCGCCTCCCTCCGACAAAACTCGCCGCATGCTGCACAGCCGCCCCGTCGTCGTCCGACATGTTCTCTACAAGCGATGAGAGCGAGACAATCACGTGAGTTCTATCAGCTTGCATATCCCAATTATATTAATAACTCACATTAGTGGTATCATCAGTAAATTATATATACATATGTATTAGTTTATTAATGGGTTAGTACGGTTAGTATTGTTATTACATATAGCTTAGTATGTAACATCCAATACGTAAATTAATAAGTTAGTGTCCAAATCTAGTATTAAAACAGTTAATGTATTTAGACTTTGTAATACAGTTAATATTGGATTAAAGTTGGTTTTTAAAATGTTAGCAATAGATGATATTTAACGTCGGTATATTGTGGTGCACATCATGATAGCCATAACTTATATGTTGGGTAAGTTAACATAGGTCACCATAATAACTAGTATAAACAATAAGCTTTATAAGTTTGTCAATATGTTATAGAAATGTTAGTGTATTATTTAGGTTAGTCTAATATAAGTGATAGTATATAAGTGTTAATATTGTTTTACTAGTTTAACGCTTTTAACTTGATATTGCGAATCCACCCTCGCAGATATATCACGTTTCTCGTGACGATCACATAGAGACCCAAAACCGCTTCAATCAGGCAAGTGTGCATTTTTCTGTTTTTTTAAATGTCGTTACATTTAAATGCTAAATCAAGAATTGCTGGTATTGCCTTATACCATGTTTTGCGCGTACATACTTGATTGAATGGATAGAGATGGAATGTATTGATGGAATACCGTGTGGGAATACCTTGATGGAATATCTTGAATTCGTGAACTCAGAAAATTGATTAGGCTGGCTTGTGTTCCAGCACAACACTTAGGTGAGGTAATCCAATGTAGTAGAGATCAGAATGCTAGATTGCACTCTATTGGTGAATTCGACCGACACCTGACTGGGTCGGTGAGTAGAGAGCCACGGGTAGTTCCCGCTGGCTTGGGTGTAATGCTAGTCACTTCCCCCTCAGACATTGGACTTGTCACTAGACACACTTGATTGAATGACGTACAACTTTACTGTTGTGGTTGTTATTGAAATTGTGTAATCTGCTAGCCTCTTCTACCATGCTCATGTACACATGCCATGCTTATTACTTTGCACACTACACTTGCCATGCCACTGCTTTGCACACTACACTTGCTATGTTCACTACTTTGGACACTACACTTGCCATGCTCGTTACTTTGTACACCACAATTGCCATGCTCATACTTTGCACACCACAATTTCTATGCTCATTACTTGTACACTACGATTGCCATTCTTATTACTTTGTCACTACACTTGCCATGTTCATTACTTTGTACACTGCACTAGTCATGCTCGTTGCTTTCGCACGCTGCCATGTTTTAATTATTGTAATCATGAAATGATTTTGAAAACCTTGCCGAGGGTCAACTTTCTTAAATCTTTTTAAATCTTGTCGAGCGATCCTCGCTGACGTATATTTTCTTGTTCCTTGTGAAATATACGTCAGGTGTTAGACAGTTTTGCAGAGGAGCTTGCCTTAAAGACTAAGCAGGTTGATCAGGAGTGCCTTGCCACTGAGTTTCCCTGTCGAGGAGCATCGTACCTTTGCAGCCTCATTGTACTTATTATTCTTTTAATATTTGTATGGGCTTTAGACCCTCTCCTTATTTCAGTCTTTGTTGTAAATTGTTTCTAAGAATTCGAGATTGTAATAAAATAATTATCTGTGTTGTTTTGAGTTGCATGCAAGAATCTGTAAGGTTGTTATCACAGACGCTTATTGTGCTTAAACCAAGTAGGAAGAAAAGCAAAAGTACCTCCTTCTTACTTTAAGCACATGCGGACCCGCTCGCGTCCTCGCTCCCAAGTATAATGGGAGGCGGGGCGTGACAATGGTGGTTACAACTGTCAGAAATAGGACATATCATTGCATCATACTACAACTGTGTATTACATACTTTTGGAAATTATCAATGCGTGACATTTTTCCTTTAAGAACTGCTCCAGAACCCGTAGCCATCCGACGACACATAATGTTGGGTCATGTGCAAGGTAATCACTTTGTTATTGTTAAACTTGCCCCAGATTGTCAAGTCCCTCCGATTGCAAGTATGTGGAAAAAATGGCATTACGATGTGGCAGAAGGATGGACGGCTGCTTATGAGGAGAGGATGAAGATATTCAAGGATATGATAAGTGCCAATATGTCAACAGTTGAAGTTTTTGACTTTTCCCTGTTGTGATCATTTATATGTGTTACGCCTATTTGACCGACACCCCAAAAGACACGAGCCCAGGAGCCCGACTACTGGTCGAAGGCCCACCTGCATCCTCAAGCCCATTCAACAAAGGCCCTGTAAGGGATCTTCTCGAATGTCGATCCGACCCGGCCCCGATAACCCGCTGGACACTCACCCACTCCTGCGAAAACCATTCCCCTGAACGCGCGACCACTAAATGGCGGTAATGGGGAGGTGCTGGAATGGCGAAGAGAGCGGCGGCGAGGGGGCGGATTGATGGGGCATGATCGAGGGCGGGCGTGGGATGTGGGCCAGAGGCAATCACGCAGGGAGCTCTACAAAAGGGCTCGGAGGACGACGAAGAAAGGGACCGCATCTCAGGTAACAAAACCTAAGGTACTCCATCAACGACCTCGTTCCCCCAATTCATCTCCTTCCTCCCCCGCTCGCGCCGAGAGACGCCGTTACGATCTCCTCACGAGTCGAACCGTCTCCGCCGGGCCTCCTTTCTCAGATCACTATCTGACTTAGGTATCGGAGGGGATTTGGCCGGAACCAAGGTCCGGCCCCCTGACGAGCGTTCTCGTCTACGCAGGTGGACAGCTGATCAACGGGCTGAGGCTACCCCTCGCCCCTCTCCAACCACTCGATCGACTGGATAGTGAGGCTTCCCCTCACCGTCAGCCTGCCGAGGCCAAGCACGCCCTACCGAGGCCGAGCGTCTTAGTCGGGTACGAGACTCCCCCTCGCCGCCCGTCGGCCGTGCATCTACCCGGGCGACTGAGGCTACCCCTCGTCCCCCTTCCAGCCGAGGCCGAGCACGTCTATCCGAGGCCGAGCGTCTCAACCAGGGCCGAGGCTTCCCCTCGCCCCTTCTGCACCAATTCGAAGCCCCCCAAGGGACCCAAAGCGGGCCCCTTGACCACGTTGACCGGGTTCTCCACGGTCAACGATTTGTAGTGAGAAAACACTCTGAAACATCTGGCGCCGTCTGTGGGAACCTGAAAATCATCCCACAAAGCAGAAAACCACACCAACAATGGCACGAGCCAGCAACAGAAGGAAGCGCATGCCCCCCATCCCGGAGGAGGTGAATGACACATCGAATGGCAACCCCGAGGACATGCCCGTCGACGACCACCATGCCCTCTCAACCGAAGAGACCGGCGGCTCAGAACTGGCCACGCAAGGACAACTCCGCGCCCTGGCTCAGGAGACCAACGCAAGCCTCCAGACGTTGGTCGCGACGGTGCAGCAACTCGTCGGCCCGGCGCCGCCCAACAGGGGCACGTTGGACGATGGCCATCGATGGACAGGGGATCCCCCGCACTTACGGTCTGCCGTGGTCGACGACCACGGGGCCCAGAAACCGAACACGGAGCGTCGGTTCACGCTGTCTGGCTCTCGTCAGGCGAGGTCACGCGCCTCCTCACCCTATCGTGAAAGGAGCCGAAGAGAGACCGAAGGGACGGACGGCGAATCGAGGACGGCATCGTCTCGTCGATCACGGTCGTCCCGCCGCAGGAGAAGCGAACGACACCACTTGAGAGACCGATCACGGCGGAGCAGGAGCTCCCGCAGGAGGAGTCAGGAGCGTCGGGACAGCCCGACCCCCAGCGTGGTGAAGGCTGCGGAGCCAGCCTCGCTGGCGCCGGTGCTACCTCCACCCCCGATCGATCCAGAGGCAGGCGAGTACCGCATCCCCAGAGGCATCCACGGTGACCGGTGTCCCTTATCACGGAGAATAACCGACGCACGGGTCCCCTCTCGATTCAGGATCCCGGTGCTGGGAAAGTACGACGGAATAGGAGACCCGTCACACCACGTGATGGACTACGAGGGGGACATGGCCTTCCAGGGAGCTGACGATGACCTGCTTTGTCGGGGCTTCTATTCTACTCTCAGGGGAGCGGCGAGGATCTGGTACCACAGCCTGCCCGGCCGCTCCATCGACAGTTTCGAACAACTCGCCCAGTTGTTCTGCAAACAGTTCATGGCGGGGAGGCTGATCAAACCTGGTGCTGAACATCTGTTCAACATAGTGCAAGGCCCGGCCGAGCCACTCCGACAGTTCATGCGCCGCTTCAATGCGGAAAGGCTGAACGTGAACAACCCACCCAACCTGGTGGTCCAGACGGCCCGTAAGAAAGGACTTCGCCACAGGGGCCTCAAGAAGTCCCTACACAACGACCCCCCGAAGGACCTCCCCGGGATCATGGCAAGGGCCGAACGCTTCATGCTGACCGAGGAGGCCTTGGCCGAGGATGCAGGAAAAGCCGCTCGAGGGACCAAGTGCGGCGACGGCGGACGAGTTAGCCCCGAAGGGTACCGGACCGAGAAGAGGCAGAGGAACAGGCAGCGGGGAGAAAGCGCGAGGGACACCACCCTGGACGCCATTCTCGCCCAAGTACAGAAGGAAGAGCGAGCTGATCGCCCCCCACCGAAGGCTAAAAGAGGCGGGAAGAACATGGAGAAGTACTGCAAGTACCACAAGGACGATGGTCATGACACAGAAGATTGCTGGCATTTGAAAAAGGACATTGAGAAGCTGATGAGCCGAGGGCACGCCAGGAATCAGGCCGACGAGCCGGCCCACGGAGAAGGGACCTCCACACAGCCAGACAAGGGGAAGAAGATCAACACCATCCAAGGCCCCCTCCGCATCATAGAGTGAGCGGGCGACGTCTCTCCCCCCGGAAGCGGCCTAGTATGAGGGAGTTATCTAAGTTTACATCCCTCTGTCTAGCTTCATTTCTTTTTTTTCCATTTCCTCCAAATGTACCGGTCCGGCAGGACTCTTGAGAGTACAAATGCATTCCTTTTTTTTGTCTTTTCTTAAATCCCCGACGGAATTGACATGCCACCAATAGCGCAAAAGAACGGGGACCGCCGCCTCACTGGAGGAGGAAGAGGAGCTTTGTCCTCGCCGACTGACTCCTGTGCTCATAAGACTGGGGGCAATTCCCCCAGCAGGCACGGACGCCGACCGGTCCTAAGCCGAGGAGCTTTGCCCTCGCCGACTGACTCCTGTGCTCATAAGACTGGGGGCAATTCCCCCAGCAGGCACGGACGCCGACCGGTCCTAAGCCGAGGAGCTTTGCCCTCGCCGACCGAATCCTGCGCTCATAAGTCTGGGGGCGATCCCCCCAGCCAGCGCAAACGCCGACCGGTTCTAAGTCGAGACACTTTGCCCTCGCAGACCGACTTCTGCGCTCATAAGCCTGGGGCGGTTCCCCCAGCAGGCATGGACGCCGACCGGTCCTAAGTCGAGGAGCTTGGCCCTCGCAGACCGACTCCCGCGCCCATAAGCCTGGGACAGTTCCCCCAGCAGGCACGGACGCCGACCGGTCCTAAGCCGAGGAGCTTTACCCTCGCCGACCGACTCTTGTGCTCATAAGTCTGGGGGCAACTCCCCCGAGACACGGACGCCGACCGGTCCTAAGCCGAGGAGCTTTTGCCCTCGCCGACCGACTCCCGCACTCATAAGTCTGGGGAGAATCCCCCCAGCCGACGCCAACGTCGTTCAGTCCTAGGCCAAGAACAAGGCGACAACGCAAAGTACACGAGAAGTCCGAGTAAGTCAATTTCGTTTATAATAGTTAACCAGAGTACAAAAATGTGTCTTATTTACAGGGGATCGAGGCGAAGGAAACACCCTACAAACAATCTACTCACGATGAATGACAGAGTTCTTCGCCTACAGAAGCTAGATCGACACCAACAGAGCAAAATTGGTTGACAAAAGACCCGAAGTAGGTAGCCCAAGCTAGCAGCCATGCAACCAGCAATTATTGGCCACGGAGCCGATAACGAAGCCGAAGGAGATAGCGGGGGCCAGGGATCCATTTCAAGTAGACTGGCCCAAAGCGAAGCGGATGCTTAAAAATTTGAGGATAAGGCCGGGAGGGACGGCTTAGGGAGCCCGAGCTCGGGAGGACACATCCTCGGGCACTTCGCCCTGCTCGGAGCGAGGGGGATCGACCGGCGGTGGGGCTTGCCGAACACGCTCCGCACATTCCCGGAAAGAAGACTGGACGACTTCGACGATCCGAGGGGCGATGAGGTCTTCATACTTACCGAAGGCCTCCCTGAGAACCTCGAAGATCCTCTTCCCCAGGGTCTCGACGACGCCCTTCTCCACCTCCTCTGCAAGCCGCATCACCTGGCGCCGATCCGACAGTTCCCTCTGAAGCTCCTCCCTCTCCAGGCGGAACGACTCCGCCGCTTCCTCAGCCGACTGATGAGCATCCTCCAGCTTTCCTTGGAGGTCAACCACTCGTCCCTCCAACTCGGCCACGCGGAGGTTGAGACGCCGAGACTCCATCTGGGCCTCCGTCATAGCCACCTCAGCCGCCCCGGCCCGCTCCTGAGCCCTCATGGAGGACTCCTCCAGCTCCCTCAAGCGGACGGCTCGACACTGCAACTACACAGCAAGCGCTGAACCCTGAAAAGACGAGACATGGGCTAAGAAGAGGATAAAGAGAAAGAGAGGATAGCTAGATAACCGAACCTGTTGAAGGATCCAGACCAAGGAATCCGACATCTTGTCGGCCGGGATCTTCTTGAGGAAGCTGCGATCCCGGGGAGGGACGGAGACCTCGGCAACCTGCTGGGCCAGAGCTCGGTCAACAAACATAGAACTCCCAGGGACAACGATCGAAGCCAAGTCACTCGCCAACAAGGTCCCGACCCCCGGTGATACGGGCGAAGACGCTGCGAGGGGGGTGGCAGACAAAGCTGCCGAAGGATCCCCGGCGTACGCCACGGGAAGCGCGGAACCTGCCGGACTGGAGGGATCCACGTCCTCCCTCCTCTTCTTTCCCTCGTAGGGCTTCGAAGGCGCCGGAGGGGAACGCTTCCGCCCCGCACCATCCTCACCCCCCGAAAGGGGATCGCCAGAAGAAGAGGCGGGAGGCGCGGCCACCACCTTACCCACGGAAGGCTCGGCTCGGCGCACTTCCTCCTCAACGGTCCTCCGAGGCGCCCTTCCAGAGGTACTACCTCGGCTCCGAGCGGCTCCACGACGGATCAGCTCATCGACGTCACGGACGAATTCGCGGCCAGCCATCCCTGCAAAGGAGACCGAAATCAGGATGAGTCATAGGGCGATCCGGGGATGAAAAAGCGACCTACCCGGAGACCACAAGACGGCCTTCAGGAGTAGGTCGTCCAACAAAGACCAGATGGACTTCGTTTCCAAAGGAAGAGCCAACAGAAGCGCAGCGGCTGCCCGGTCGGCGTCTGAGAGAACTAACGACGGGCGAGGATGGACAGAACTGCCCCAGCTTGTTAGAATCTGGGCCTCACCCAAGAAGACCACGAAAACATAATCCGAGTCCCAATCCCCTGACCAGCGGGGTAACCCGATCAGGCATTCCCTCCTCGAACGGGCTCGAAGTAGCAGCCATGACCCCGGACCGACCGTCTGGACCTGGTAAAAGTGGAAGAGAAGGGGGAGAGACGGCTCCAGACCACGGGTACATCAGAGCGTTACGAAGCCCGTCAGTACCGCGATCGAACACGGGGTGAACTGACACAGGGACACTGTGAAATGTTCCATGACCTGGATGAAGAAGGGATGGAGCGGGAAGCGAAGACCCAGGCGGAACATCTCGACGTAGACGCCGACCTCATTGCTCCTCGGAAGGCAAATCCGCTCGTTGACAAATGGAACCCGAACCTCGTATGGGAAGCAGAGATATCTTTCCCGGATCTCCGCGGCCACCGAAGGAGGAGTCCTCGACGGCGTACGGAGGACAACCGGGGGCACATTAAGCCGTACGGCAGCCGACGCCACGTCATCACGGGCGTAGTCCGGAAAAAGTTTCTCCGTCCCCTTATCCTGAAGAGAACGACTCCCGACGGGGGAACCTGATCCCCCTAGCCGGGGCTCACCCCGCCTGGACTCCGAAGGATCCCTTGCCCTTTGACCAGAACCGCCTATCCTAAGGGCAGCCATAAGATGAAAGCGAGAGAGGAATTACCTTTTTTCGACTAGTCTGGAGAAGGCAAGGAAGCGAAGGCGACGGGAAACTCCGAGTTGTGGAAAGCTTTGAATACCGGGAGAAGCAAGAGAGAAGTGAAGATCAACGCGGCTGAGGATCTTATATACCGGGCGCAGGGGTGAATTCGAAGCGGCTGACAAGAACGCGCGGCAGGCTTCGAAGAACTGGCGGCGTTTCGAAACCGGCGCCAGGGGAAGTCCAATCGATCCGCATCATCATGACCTACATTTATGACCACGCCTCGGCTGAAGCGCCGCTCGGAACCCCAGGAGGCGAAGCGGTTACACCAAGCTAGCCGAGGCCGATCGATCCCACCGATGGCGGCGCCCGAACCCCTCAGCTTCTCAATTGAGGACGGCCCCGCGAACGGAGGGGGTAAGTTTGCAGCCACACGTGGCGGCATCAGAGGACCGACGGCGCTTCGGAGCCCGCGCCTTAAAAATATCGAACGGGCCCACCCATGATGACGACTAATAAATGAGTCGGCATCGACTGGCGAGCTTGTCAAAATCGGCAGAGGTCACCGAGCCGAACAGGCCGAAGCCAATCAACTCGACCGATGGGGGCAATTGTTACGCCTATTTGACCGAGACCCCAAAAGACACGAGCCCAGGAGCCCGACTACTGGTCGAAGGCCCACCTGCATCCTCAAGCCCATTCAACAAAGGCCCTGTAAGGGATCTTCTCGAATGTCGATCCGACCCGGCCCCGATAACCCGCTGGACACTCACCCACTCCTGCGAAAACCGTTCCCCCGAACGCGCGACCACTAAATGGCGGTAATGGGGAGGTGCTGGAATGGCGAAGAGAGCGGCGGCGAGGGGGCGGATTGATGGGGCACGATCGAGGGCGGGCGTGGGACGTGGGCCAGAGGCAATCACGCAGGGAGCTCTACAAAAGGGCTCGGAGGACGACGAAGAAAGGGACCGCATCTCAGGTAACAAAACCTAAGGTACTCCATCAACGACCTCGTTCCCCCAATTCATCTCCTTCCTCCCCCGCTCGCGCCGAGAGACGCCGTTACGATCTCCTCACGAGTCGAACCGTCTCCGCCGGGCCTCCTTTCTCAGATCACTATCTGACTTAGGCATCGGAGGGGATTTGGCCGGAACCAAGGTCCGGCCCCCTGACGAGCGTTCTCGTCTACGCAGGTGGACAGCTGATCAACGGGCCGAGGCTACCCCTCGCCCCTCTCTGACCACTCGATCGACTGGATAGTGAGGCTTCCCCTCACCGTCAGCCTGCCGAGGCCAAGCACGCCCTACCGAGGCCGAGCGTCTTAGTCGGGTACGAGACTCCCCCTCACCGCCCGTCGGCCGTGCATCTACCCGGGCGACTGAGGCTACCCCTCGTCCCCCTTCCAGCCGAGGCCGAGCACGTCTATCCGAGGCCGAGCGTCTCAACCAGGGCCGAGGCTTCCCCTCGCCCCTTCTGCACCAATTCGAAGCCCCCCAAGGGACCCAAAGCGGGCCCCTTGACCACGTTGACCGGGTTCTCCACGGTCAACGCTTTGTAGTGAGAAAACACTCTGAAACAATATGTAATACAGATGTAAGGAGAATTTAGTAAGATATAACTTTGTATAATGTAATATGATTTTTTGTATCATTTTGACTTGTTGGTAGCATGAAATTTTATCTTGTCTGCCGAAATATGCATATGTTATTATCTGTATGGCTTGATGTTGTGTATCATACAAATTACTCAGAGCGAAAAACGACAATAATATTGCATGTTTTGCGCGTTGAGTAAATATGTCTGTATAGGCAAAATTGCTCAACGTGCACAATGGGCATATATTTGAACCATTGTGCACGTTGTGCGCGCTGAGCAATTGTCGTACGGGAAAACAAAATTGCTCACCACGCACAATGGTCCACATATATGCACGTTGTGTGCGTTAAGCTATTTTGTTATCCAATAAACTCATTGCCCAATGTGCACAATGGTCCAAATATATGACAGTTTTGCGCGGTGAGCAATTTTGTCATAGTGATTAATTAGTGTACATGCATAAATGCAAGCTTATATATATATATATATATATATATATATATATATATATATATATATATATATATATATATATATATATATATATATATATATATATATATAACAGTAACAGTTCTACATAATATAGAAATGAAATTGCATACTGATACAATTCACTTTCATATGGCATAAATGCATACAACAGTACAGTAAACAACAAAAATGTTATACAACCTAAAATAAACCACATCATTGGTGATATATCAAGCACTACCCTATGGATTGACTGCCCAGATGTTGTTGATATATTTTTCATCATATAATTGCTACTATAAGCTTCTCTTTTGTTAATTTTATTGGCTCTGGAAAAAAAGTAACTTGTATCCTCATGTATATCTCCTCCATAATTGCTTCCTTATTCTCGCAGCCTTAACGTTAATTTTGTTATTTCCTGAAGCAATTCTCTGGCGTATTCTTGGCCATGAGGACACAGTTCCCTCTGATCAACTCAAGCAAAAAAATTACATCTGTTGCTCTTGTTGTAATTGATACAACCATAAAATCTTCTCCTAATATTTTCCCTTGCCATAGCAGTCCTAAGTGGAGCTATTAGGCCACAATAGCAAATTGGATCTGTCATCCCCATTGCATAACTATTTTCAGCTACCATGATCTGCAAATCTGTGTAACAAAAATTACAATAAGTGTGAACAAATGAATAACAAATCAGAACGTAGCAGAAGTTTGCATAATTAATGTGGCAGCAGAGTAAGAGTAAGTGAAGGATCAACCAAATAATGTGAAGAATAAAATAAGAATAGTGGTAATAGATGCAGATACATCGATGAACCGAACTAAGAAATTGGAAGTGGAAGTAGATAGATGTGTGAGTAGATGAGGGATAGTGGGCAGCCATTTATAGAAGAAGAATTGGACATAGATGGTGGGAAATGGCGAAGGTGCCCATGAAATTACATAGTGCATGTGAATGTACAGAGGAATTGAGGTGATCAACACAATGTGCCAGCTATCTCAATTTTGGAAAAATTACATTGTATTAAGGTTTGTATTCCATCATACTACAACATAAATGCATTCAAATATACAAAACACAACAGAAACTACAACTAAACATTTTGCATCCTACTTCCATATAAGACAGTGACTCAAAGAGAAACAACCAAACAAAACCATATAACCAAACAAGACAACATAATTCCATATAAGCCAATGATGTTACAAAATGGGATACCATCAAAGCCAACATTGTGACATATGAGTATTAGTCACAAAGAGCAAAATGTGACATACATATACCCTAACAAAATGTGACACCCTGACATACACATAATCTACCAAAATACAAGACAACATATACTGAATGCCATCAAGTTGGAGGAGGTGGTGGTGGTGAATGAGATGCACTGGGAGCTGGAGGGTCAAGAGCATGGATATCTCTGGGCGTGGGCACGAGTGTTTCCAATTTCTCCTCGATGTTTTTAACCATTCCCTTCACCACATTGAGCTCGTCACGCATCGTAATAATCGCACTCCAGATGCCTAATTGACTGAACTCAAATTATGTCATACGTTGATTTCATTCCTTATGAGCATCTGAGGATGATGACGTATCAAATATAGGAGGCATGATGTTATGGATACGACGGAGATAATCCATGATCTGTTCCTGATCATGACAAATTCCAAGGACATTAGCATCGACTCTGTGCAATCCATCACAGAATGATTTCCGATGACCTTCCAGATGCCTTTGGCCATCGATGATTGATCAGATAATCAACCCTAGTTCTGATGGCCTCGATGGGATCTTCAGTAGCTGGAGAGTCGGTATGCGCATGAGTCTCATCGTGCTTGGATGATGATGGGTTGACATCCGGTTGAGAATACAGAACATCCACTGAAAGATATTGAGGCGATGATGGTGGTCTATTCGATGACTCTGGTTATTAGGTGGTCGGAGGAGTATCTTCTCTATCGCTTGCCAGATCTATAAAATCAGAGACGGGTATCATAGACTTTCTAGCCCATTTGCAGGGAAACATGGTTAAACCCTAAACAAGATCGACAAAGATGCTTATAAACCCTAAGAAGCTTATATAAACCCTAGGTCGGTATCGTTTCGTGCCTTTGTACGGATGACGTTCACAATCCCGCTCTGAGTAAAATGGTGACAGTGAGAAAAATTACTCAAATCGCACAACCGATCATACTTTTGCACGTTGTCTGCACGGAGTAATTTTTGGTAAATGTAAACAGTTTTGCTCGACATGTACAACGGTCACAACTTTTACCAATTATTCGCGCTGAGCAATTGTTGGTAATTGTAGACAATTTTGCTCAGTGTGCACAACAGACACAACTTTTACCGGTTGTGCACGCTGAGTAATTGTGGGTAATTCTCGTGAATCAATAGTTACTTACTCAACGCAAAAAACGCGTAATCCAAAATATTTTACTCATAGTGTAAAACTTAAGCAACAGAGGTAAATTACTCTCCGTGCAAAACAAGGTAAATGTATGACTATTGTGCGTATTGAGCAAATTTGATGCAAATAGGAAAATTACTCTCCATGAAAAACGCGTAAAATTCTGTCAGATGTGCGCATTGAGCAAATTAATTTCACATGGGTAAATTCCGCCCAAAATACCCAAAGTTAACTCGCAAACCGTACATACTCAGACAGCTAACTGACTGACCAAGTTCCAACGCGGAAAAATAGTAAGGGCAAAATTACTCAAAGAATTTCAACTTCTATTTCGTTGATCACAATAGAAATCAGAAGGTTCATTGGTTGATCAACTTATAGCTGGTCTGATCTATCAAAACATAAGGGGGGATATATTTGCCCTAAAATTGTCGAACGAAAGGATTTGGTACGTAATCAATCTCTTACATTACTTATGCAGAATGAATTTGGTAATTTGGCATTTATTTTAATTCTTGGTACATGAATTGATCGCGCCCCGGATACACGTCCCGGAGCGGCGACACTGTAGTCTTACCGCAAGCGCACGGTGAAGCGGCGAGCGGGTATCGAACACAGGGAGGTGGTGTTGGCTCCAATCTATCCTAGGTTGGTTTGACTACGAAGTATTATTGCTGGAGATGGTTATGGAATGATATAATGGAAATGGTGGTGGATGTCGGTGTCGATGATAAGGATGTTGGTCAAATAGCGATTCAAATACAATATAATAAAAGTGTCTAGGGCTAGGGAATCCCCACTACGGATCGTCATGCATCATTGTGAATAGTGAATCTCAATATTACTAGGCTTGCGTTGAGGTGAACTAGTCGTGACTAAATAGAGAACCAAGCTCACGCTCTCGCGCTATTGCCGGTCTATAGCAACCTAGATTAGGGCCCAATCTCTTGCAAACCCTAACCTAAGCCACTAGCATTAGGATCGACATCATCGTTCAATGGCTCTTCGAGCCCACTCTCGTGCAAACTCGAGTCACGATCTAAGTAGTGATAGTTCGTATTCGTCCAATCTCTTGCAAACGAATATTAGTATAGATTTATAATAAAAATCCTAGCTTTGGTCCAATCTCTTGCAAACCAAGTCTAGAGAATCTCGATTATAAACCTAAATCAAATATCTAGGCCTTCCCATCGAGTAGAATCCAATCTCTTGCAAACCCCAAATCGATGGAAATTCCTAGCTATCCGTAATAAATTAATCACAACCTAACCTCCTAGCAATTCTAGTAATTTAGAAATTCATTCATCACAAATATGAAATTAGATCCATAGGGTTCATCCCCATGCCCTAGAACAACAAATCTACTCTAGCATAGCAATAACGATATGAGAATCAATAAAAATCATTGCTTGCATACAAAAAGATAGAAAAACAAAGATTCAAACAATAAGAGCAAAATACTTAGCTTGATGAAGATCTTCAATTCAAAATACAAACTTTTAGATCCAAGAGGGGGCCTAGGGCATGGCCTAACCTCTAAAAATAACTCTAAGAAAACATCATGGGAACCTCCTCTAATGGTGGCTACAAAACCCTTATATAGTCTCCCAAAACCCTAGCAAATAACCCTAGAAAACCCCTCAAATTCGTGCCCAAAAACAGCCCAAACCGCAACTTAAAATCTGGGCCCGCCGTTGACTCGGCCGAGTGGGAAAATGTGACTCGGCCGAGTGGAAATTCCAGCACTGCATCGTCAACTTACAGAAATTCTCCAGATTTCATCCGACCTCCGATTGGCGCGTTCTTGGTGGTGTTGGAACCGTCATGAAGTCTACTATCCATAAAAAATATGAGAAAAATACTTTGATTGCTGGAATGATAGCAGATTTCAAAAGAGTGGGAGGCTGTCTGAAAATCTGGGCGCTGCGTGTCCTCGGCGTCACTCGGCCGAGTTGACTTCTCTACTCGGCCGAGTGGGATTCTCTACTCGGCCGAGTGACAGACCCTGTAGAAAAACAGTAATTTCGAGGTCCTCAGGGGTCTGTCTCCGGGGGTGGCTCGGCCGAGTGGCTTTACTCACTCGACCGAGGGGCATTTGTTGCTCGGCCGAGTCGAAACCGTCAAAAGCCTGTACATTTCCAGTAAGTAGGCCTCTTTTGATGGTAGATTTCTCATGCCACTCGGGCGATGCGATCTTCTTACTCGGCCGAGTGGGATATCAACCCTCGGCCGAGTGCACGCCCAATTCCTTCTGTTGGAGCGTGTCCGGTCGGGTCGGCCGAGCGGTCTTCTTGCTCGGCCGAGTGAGTGCTCCACTCGGCCGAGTGGCATGCTGTAAATGCCCAATCTTCTCCGTTTCTCCTCCTCGTCGCTTCTACGGAGTTCCTTCTTCTTCCACCCGTCTCCCATCGTCGAATAGCCCTCAAAAGAGCCTTGGGTGACGCTCCGGAGTGGGTGCAAGTCCCTTAAGCTCATTTTTGCTCCCGATCGCTCCATATTTCCTGAAATCCGACAAAAACAAGAAATAGTGAAAAGTAACACAATATCATCGAATACTCGTAAAAATCGCAATATGAACAATCGAAATGGCGTGAAAACATGCAGAAAAAAGGTGTAAAATATGGACCGATCATGAATGCAGATACCATACTAATGGATATTGATTCATGTACTATTGAGGGTAATATGTAGACGAAATTGATTCGAAGGTATGAAATTTAATGCTATATGCTCTTCATTAATACCCTAATAACTTTAAACATATTGGTTGGTATGTTTCAGGGATCAGGCACAGCCAGGCATAAACATTGTACAAATGATTTTACAACCATGAACATATTTAAAAGTAAATAATCCCTTTTGAAGTGTGTTTACGGGTGTTTTCTCACCACAGCTCGTTGACTGTCGGCTGTATGGTCAACGTGGTCAAGGGGCCGACTTGGGGGTCCCTTGGGTTCACCGAGCCCGCTTGTTCTCGACGTTGGAGAGCTGAGGGGAAGCCTCGACTCGGTGAATCGTGCTCGGCCTCGGCTGGGTCACGCTCGGCCTTGGTCGAATCCGCGTCGAGGGGTAGCCTCGACGCCTTGCAAGTGGGTTGATGCCCGAACAGTCGTCCACCTGACGACTGCGATGGAGGTAGCCGACCGGCGCTGAGGGGTGGCCTCGGCGCCTCGGATATCTTCTTCCTGGCCAGATGAGGAAACTCGTCAAGGAGGCCGGACCTAGGTTCCGGCCGAATCCCCTCCGATGCCTAAGTCAGATCAGGGTCTGAAAGGATACTCGACGGGGGAGATCCGGCTTGCAAGGAAGCCGGAACGTCAACCCAGGCGGCGCGAGTAAGGGGGAGGGAGGAAAATGGAGTGGCGAAAGCCTAGGTCGTTGATGGAGTACCTCTCTGTTGATTACCTGAGTTTCGATCCCCTTCTTCGTCGTCCTGGCCTTCCCCTTATAGGATCTTTCCTGATTGCCCCACGTCCTGCCTCCTCTCACGTCCCCCACGATCTGCCTCCGCCTCCTCCCATTCGAGAGTAAGTGGAGGGGTGGCCCATTAACGGGTCCGTTAATGGCCATCATGGGATCGCGGATTCAGAGGGGCGGTTAATCTGGCCGAATGGGGGCTAGTCGGGTGCCTCCGAGGGCGAAGTAGTTGGGCCTTCAGCCCCGTCCGTGGGCCCTTCCGGGCGGGCCTGTCTTCTCTAGTGGGCGCCTCCTTTGAGGTTGGGCCGTGGGTCGTTGTCGTTCGGGATGTTGTGTGGACTAGTCGTAACAATTGCCCCCATCGCCCGGGCAGTTCGGCTTACGTCGGTTCGGTTCGGGTGATGTGACTCTTTCATGATCCGACGGGTGCGTCAGTCGAGGCTCTGCTATTAAATGGATGTCATTATTACCGCTCCGTTCGAACTCCCGTTGGTGTAGTTTCCGAAGCCTCGCCGCCGCCTTGATGTCTCCACGTGTCCCTTGCATTCATCTCTACCATGCGCAGGGGCATTCAAAGGGCACCAGGAAGGGAGCACCGACATCCGTTAGTCGAACGTGGCCAGATCTTCCTTCAGCATCTCCTTTTTCTAATACTGCTCTAGCTCCTCGTCATGTCGTCTTCTCCTGCCCCCGGTTCAGGTCGTCCAGAGGATGCGGTCTGCCTTGACTTGTCTGATAGCCCCGGCTCGGCGGTTGGCAGTCAGGAGGGTGACCCCTCGGTGGTGCCTCCGGAGGTTCTGGGGTGTCCTTCTTCCTTCTGTGCCACCTTCGCCGGAGATGTGCGCGATCGCTACCTTCTACCCCCATACTCCATCCGGGCCCCTGAGCCTAACGAGCGGATCTGCTTTCCGGGTCCGAAGGCGGTCGGGGTGTACGAGGTGTGCTTCCGATTCGGGCTTCGGTTTCCCCTTCATCCTTTCATTGTTGAGTTTCTGCGTGCTCATCACGTGGCCCTATGCTAGTTCTGCCCCAATACGATCGGGCTCGTCATCGGGTTTGCCATGCTTTGCCTTCAGAAGGGGGTGGTCCCCTCCCCCCCGACTCTTTTCCCAATTTTACCGTCTGAGCCGCCATCAGTCGGGGGCCTGGATTTACATTAGCGCTCGGCCCTCGAAGAGCCTGATACTGGGGCTGCCGAGCTCCGTCAAGCTCTGGAAGGGGGAGTACCTCTTCGTTGTTGGCCCGTCGGATATGGATTTCCCGACTTACTGGAGCGCCGACGTGATGCTGGCACCGGAGCGGGGCGACCCGACTGCGACTGAACTCGAGACCGTGGAAGCACTGTTGGCGATCCCACCGGGCGATCGGAAAGTCTCCGTTCTCTTTTCTGACCTCAACTTGCGGAAGACCACGTGGCCCGTTGGTGAGTTTTGACGTCCTTTATTGTTCCGAAGATAGTGCTCCATGGCCACTGTTCTGTGGCTGACAGGGTTGGTTAATGATGACTTTCCCCTGCGTAGGTGGGTTTTGTAATGCCCTACAAGCTACTGCACAAGTACTAGAGTGAGGGTGAATAGTACTTTAAAAATAACAAGGAGTATAATTCCTAATTATCGTGCAAACAACTACCAAATCAATTTGCGGAAGCTTAAATTGAAGACAACAACAAAATAAACAATGCTAACAATAGATATTACTGGGTTCGGATCCACCCAAGTCTCCCCGACTTGTTCCCGGTGATCCTACGTCCCAACCACCCGGATCCCCTCCGGATACTTGAGTTAGAAACCCTAACTCAAGATTTCCACTATGAAATACTTGTGAAAAACCTCCACAAGTCAAATCATACACAAAGTAATTTGTGACTCCCACAACCCAGGATCACAACCACACTCTCACAACCGAGAGTGAAACTTACAATATGAAATTGAAATGAAATAAGAAACTTCTTACCGACAAAATACCTATGCCTTGAGTAATGCTTACGAATTAGGGCAAAGATGATTTTGAGGAAGAAGAGGTGGCACCAAACCCTAGCTCCAAGATGTAGATCAGCGATGGAGAGCTATGGGGATGTTGGTGACCTAGAATCAAGCACTTGGCTTGGAAGGCTTCACACTCAATGAATCTCTCTTT
Organism: Scilla litardierei; assembly: GCA_030789695.1. NCBI lineage: Eukaryota > Viridiplantae > Streptophyta > Magnoliopsida > Asparagales > Asparagaceae > Scilla > Scilla litardierei. The sequence continues at coordinate 126,667,983 of CM061135.1, read as the reverse complement.
GGAAGTAAGAGTGAGGAGAGATTATTGAATGGAATGAAAGAGCTTTGAATGAGCTTGGAATGATTTCTCTTGATCTCTAAACTTGCAATAATATCAGCCTTGACTGCAATGAATGCGGCCCATCAAGTATTTATAGGATAGAGGAGAGAGAGAGAAAGAAAAACGTTTCAATAAATGCTCCAACGGCTCTTTTCTGAACCCAACTAGTCGGTCAAAGAACAACCACCGACCGACTAGTTCATCAACTAGTCGGTCGGTCAATTAACGTATACCGACTAATGGAAGAACAGCCAAAAGGTTGAAGCACAGACTAAAGGAATTAGTCGGTCCAAGAAGAGTAGCTGACCGACTAGTTTCACAACTAGTCGGTCGGTTACTCAACTGAGACCGACTAACAGATAAAACTGAAGTCTGAACACAAATAGACTTAGTCGGTCCAAGAACAAATGTTGACCGACTAATTCACCAACTAGTCGGTCGCCAAATGAGCATAGACCGACTAACGATAAACAGTAAGTTAGGTGAAAAATTGGCATGTACAGTAAAGCTAAACTAGTCGGTCCAAGAAGGAAAGTTGACCGACTAGTTCATCAACTAGTCGGTCGATCAATGAACACAGACCGACTAATGATAAACAGTAGCTCAGGCTCAAATGTGCATGTACATGGAAAGCTCAACTAGTCGGTCACAGAAGCATCACTGACCGACTAGTTCACAAACTAGTCGGTCGGTGAGTCAACTTAGACCGACTAACTGTAAACAGTAAAGAGCATGAAAATGACTGACAAAAACTAGTCGGTCCAAGAAGCTTTACCGACCGACTAGATCACCATCTAGTCGGTCAGTTCTTCTTTTTGAACCAACTAACATGCACAAGAAGTCGCGAATCGAAGCGCGAAGCTTCGGGAAGGATTGTATGGACTTCTACTAAGATCCTAGAGCTAAGATATGAGCGTTATGAAGATTTAAACCGTAAGACCTACTTAAGACTTAACATTCTACGAAAGAAGCTTAAAGACTATAAATAAAACTTGACGATACCGTCTTCAATAGTTTCAATCGAATCTTCATGACTTCTAAAAAGGTCCATAAGCTTCAACGAAGCTTTAGGCAAACGATCACGTGCTTTGAGAAGTCTTGAGACGTCGTAATTGATATTCATATGAGTTTGGCGACGATCTCCATAACTGCGCTCACAAAGTGTTAGTTCACGTTATATTTATGTTTGTTCATCATCCAAAACCAAATCCGGGGAGTCCAATATCCAACATTCTCCCCCTTTTTGGTGATGACAAACCAACATAAATAATAATCAAAAATAATAATTCAAATGAAATTTACTTACTCCCACTGCATTGATGACACGTTAATTCCAATTTAAACAATAATAATACGCATCAAGCAGACGAGTGAAGTATATAAAATGAAAATTGATTATTGAAATATCGAATACCAAATGTAGGTTATTGAAATATCGGATTTGAAAATCCATTTGTATATCTTAACTCCCCCTGAATCTAACATATCAAGTTAGATTCTTGGAAAAATGCTTTAAATTATCATTTAGTACATCGTTATTATTATATCTCTCCCCCTTTGGCATAAGCAAAAAGAGCGGGAGAAGAACAACGACAACAACAATGGCCTCAAATAAAAAGCACGTGAGTCGTAGAATACGACGACGGTTCAAGTGACACCACAAAAAATACGAATAAAATCAAGGCGTGTCAATGAAACCATAGTCGAAAATCGTCAAACGAACTCATCAAAACTCAAATCATTTTTACGGATTGAGTTATGGAATATACTCTCCAATATCATCATTCTTGGTTAAATTAGTGCATGGAAAACAATTCTATGTTTCCATAGAAGAAATTTCTATTAAACTAAGGTAATATCGTCGAGCGACGAAATCAAACATCAGAGACATAAAAGAAATTATAAATTGTGCACAATAGAATGAAATGTCAACGTCGATGTATATATATTCAAAGATATGAACCAGAGTACATCAAAAATAAACATCACTGACATACAAAATATCGATCCACCGATCGGGGCACAAAATACATCATCATATCACATATATCGCAGTGTCGAAAAAAAACATACAACATCATCAAAATACATGAAGATACATCATCAAAAGTATCAAAATACATCAAAATACATCATCAAAAAGATCCAAAACCCCACTCTATCCTAACCAAACTCTCTCACACTAGATGTATCATCCAAGGAGCATCGGAGAGTCCTCAAAGAAGCTCAAGAGGAACCGGCAGGATCTGCAGCAGCAGCAGGCTTTGCAGGAGAAGTGGTGGAAACTGGATCAGCAGGAACGTCTGGAAGGTCAACGGGAGCGACGGCAGAAGTGGCAATCTCTGGAGCAGCAACAGTAGTGGCCTCGGGAGCACCAGTCGGAGTATCCACCGTAGGAGCGGTGGCAACAAGTGTGCTCTCGGGGGCAACAGCAGACGAAGCAGCAGCAACAGCACCAGAAGTGGTAGCACCAGCAGCGGTGGCCTCAGCGCCACGAGCTAAAGAGGTGACAAGCTCATAGATATCCGCATCATCCATCTCCTCATCCTCAGAAACAGGAGGAGGAAGCTGAATACTCATCAGACTAGCCATACGGCAAACTACCTACTCGGTACGAGCCAAACGAGACTCGTGACGACGAAGTAACCGAACGACATCATCAAGAGTGGTAGAGGGAGCAGCAGAGGCAGAGGCAGAGGCAGACGCTGAAGGTGTCGTCCTCTGAACGTGACGGAGCACCGCAAGAGATTTCTTGACGGCCGTCGCGTTCAGGGGAGGACCAAGTGGACGCTCATCGTCAGGAGGCAATGTGACACGGAAGTGGCGAAAAACAAGGGTCAGCAAGCACGGAAAGGGGATGTGAGCCGATTTCGTGGTCTTGCGAATACACTCGAAAGAGTCAATCTTATCGAGTATAATGCGAGCCCAGTTAATCGAGCTCTCCATGAAAATAGCATAAATCAGCTTCAGAAAAGGCTGGGACGGTAGAGATGAGCAGCCGTACTTGGGAAGCAAGCACGACTTCAGAATCAAATTCAGGACCCATGCATTTGGCTTGAAGGAATTGGAGGGCACGCCAATCATGGCGGGAGGAATCTGATGGAAAATCTCAGAGAGGATGGTCTGATCAAGGGAAGAAATATCATCAACAGAAATGTCTGAGGGGAGGAGGCCAGACGAGGAGATACCCAAAATCTCTCCTAAGATTTCTGCTGTGAGGACTATAGGAGTCCCCAAAACAGTCGTCTCAACAGAGTGGGTCGCATCGTACTGACCCCGGATCCTATTGGCATAGAATAATTTTACTAATCGAGGGTAGGGGTGAGGATTCGCCTTCGGGTCATATCGAAGGTAATCGAGAAGACCCGAGGACGAAAGAAGATCAGCTAGCCCTATGAAGCCACTAAACTGGACGAAATGCTCCAGAAGCAGCGGGCAATGTTCGATACGGTTGTAAGCCGCGAGACACAAAGGGTTGTCGCGACACAACGAGATATCGACACCGCCTACCGGCATCGGAGCCTTTCCCTTAGGCTTACGGGTAGACGTACGAGGTCGGGAGCTAGACTCAGGATGGGTAGGAGGAGTGGGTTCCCTATGAGTCTCAGGCTCAGGGATATACTCGGTGTCGGAATCCGAAGCACCGGGTGGAGTGGGAGCACGAAAAATTACTGGCTTGGGCTTGGGCTGAGATCGGGCTCGGGGTTTCGCAGTCGCCGTCCTCTTACGCTTAAGAGGAGGCGAAGACGAAGAGGGTTGGGTGGTCTTAGCACGGCGTTTCGGAGGGGTTCTCGAAGGTTGAACGGGATCCGTAGGGGTAGGTTCTACGGTCATCGGCAAGGGGCTAGAGGGAGTGATCAGGATACGTGTATGAGCCATAATCGAGGCACGACACGTAAGAAATCGAAAGAACCCTAAAACACTCTAGGTCGAAACCCTAGAAGCCAAATTGATATGAAAACCTAACCCTAGAGCTGAAGATAGAACCCTAGACATGAGAGGAAGAGAGGGGGGTTACCCTAGGTTGGAGGTCGACGGCCGGCGACGGAGAGGATGGCCAGAAATAGACCGGAAGTCGATGGGAAGGCGAAAGGTCTCGAGGAGGGATCGGGGGTTTTCAAGCTGGAGAAGGGAAGAGCAACCGACTAAATGAGAGATAAGTCGGTTGATAGAACTTAAGTCGGTCGAAATCGTGAAATGACGTGACAGCCCCTGAGCACTTAGTCGGTCTAAGTTCAAAGGCTGACCGACTAGATGACGATCTAGTCGGTTGGTTAACGAGCGTGAACCGACTAAGTGGAAACAGAGACCAGTCGAAGATTTCCTGAACGAGAATTAGTCGGTCTGAGTTCTTTTACTAACCGACTAGATACGAATCTAGTCGGTTGGTGATTGAACTGATACCGACTAAAGGAGTTCAAAAGTTGAGAGATAGAGCTAGTCGGTCTGAGTTCATTAGCTGACCGACTAGATGTGAATCTAGTCGGTTGGTTGATGAACTGAGACCGACTAGATGAGTCCAAAAATTGATAATTAAGTTCTTTCCTCAAAACACTTGGACGATACATCGTAATCCTCTCAAAAATCATCTAAACTACCCCATTAATCATCGAAATCTCAAATACGACATTCAAACATGAATTCGAGCAAAAATTCAAAATATCACAGAAAATCCCGAAAAATCCAATAAGTCTAGCATGAATGAAATATTGCGTAATATAATAGCATGCAAGATTATTGAATGAAACATGAATCCTATATCTCGGATTCGCCCATAATCCCCAATTCTCGACGCAACCGCACAAAGGAGTGGTGTACCGGATATCGGCGATTTGCTTTTGGGTTTCAACGTACACTAAAATGATGTCCTTTTTAGCAACATGGTCATCTAAGAAATGATGTCGGACATCTATGTGTTTTGAACGGGAATGGTGCACCGGGTTCTTGGAAAGACATATTGCACTTTGGTTGTCCACCATGATAGGGCAAGTATCACAGTTTATACCAAAGTCTTTAAGTGTGTGTCTCATCCAAAGAACTTGAGCACACGCGGCACCGGCGGCAATGTATTCCGCCTCGGTGGTTGAAAGTGATACGGAATTTTGCTTCTTGGAAAACCAAGAGACAAGGGAATTTCCTATAAAATGGCAAGTGCCACTAGTACTTTTCCTGTCGGATTTGCATCCCGCATAATCGGCATCACTATATGAGATTAACTCATACGTGCTAGATTTTGGATAAAGTAATCCAAAATCAAGTGTATAACTTAGATAACGGAAAATACGTTTTACCGCTACTAAGTGAGACTCCTTAGGTTGAGACTGATAACGAGCACATACGCATACGGCAAACATAATATCGGGCCTACTTGCGGTAAGATAAAGTAAACTACCTATCATACCTCGATATAGACGAATGTCTACATCCTTACCGCCCGTATCCTTATCAAGATGCGTAGTCGTGCTCATTGGAGTATTCTTTCCGGAGGCATTCTCCATTCCAAATTGCTTTAGCAACTCCACCGTATACTTCGTTTGGTGGATGAAGATTGCATCGTCCATTTGGCGAATTTGGAGACCTAAGAAATATTTGAGCTCACCCATGTGGCTCATCTCAAATTGTTCCTTCATCACATTAGAAAACTCTTCACAAAGAGCAAAGTTAGTAGCACCGAAAATGATATCATCAACATATATTTGAACTAAAATTATATCATTATTCGAATGCTTAACAAAAAGTGTAGAATCGGCTTCTCCCATTTTAAAATTCAAATCCAAAAGAAAATTCTTTAGGCGATCATACCAAGCTCGAGGAGCTTATCTCAAGCCGTAAAGCGTTTTCTTTAATTTAAAGACATGATTAGGAAATTTTTTCATTAATAAAACCCGGAGGTTGAGAAACGTAAACTTCCTCAACAACATCTCCATTTAAAAATGCACTTTTAACATCCATTTGAAATAATTTAAAATCCTTATGGCATGCAAAAGACAATAATAATCTAATTGATTCTAATCTAGCTACCAGAGCAAAGGATTCTTCGAAATCTATACATTCCTCTTGACGGTAGCCTTGAGCAACTAACCGAGCATTGTTCCAGACGACGACTTGGTTCTCGTCGGTTTTGTTCTTGAAGATCCACTTTGTCCCTATGACGGTGTGGTTCTTCGATGGCAATGGAACAAGCTCCTAAACTTCATTCCTCTCGAATTGAATGAGTTCCTCCTCCATGGCTAAGATCCAAGCGCTATCTTCGCATGCTTCATTAACATTCTTTGGCTCTATCGAGGAGGCAAAGGCACAATGAGCGAAGTAGTTCACTTGTGATCTCGTCTTGACACTATCATGGATATTGCCAATGACTTGCTCATGAGGATGGTCACGAACGGTATGAAGCCGTTTGGGAATACCTTGATCACTAGGAACATTCTCAACAACTTCATTAGACGGGTTAGACTCAATAGAATCAATAGAATCATTAGAGTTACAATTACCAATTGAATCACATAAGACATCCATAGAGTCATCATCATTAGTAATTCTAGTTGGAACAAATCCTTCATTAAATGACACATGAAGCGACTCCTCGATCGTTGAGGTTCGTTTGTTGAATATCCGGTAGGCTTTGCTACGTGAAGAATATCCAACAAAAATCCCCTCATCGGATCTTGGATCATATTTGTCTAAACTACCATACGTGTTCTTAATAAAACATTTCGAACCAAAAACACGAAAATGTTTAACTTGAGGCAACCTACCAAACAACAATTCATAACAAGTTTGTTTAGTGCCGGGCCTCAAAAGTATTCTATTAAACACATAGCAAGCGGTGTGTACCGCTTCCGCCCAAAATTGATGGCCAAGTTGGCTATCATCAAGCATAGTGCGAGCACACTCCACTAGCGTCCTATTCTTTCTCTCAACTACACCATTTTGAGGAGGTGCACGAGGGAAAGAGAAGGTGTGTGTAATACCAATTTCATCACAAAATGTCTCAAAAGACTCATTCTCAAATTCACCTCCATGATCACTACGAATAGTGACAATGGTGGTTCCTAAGAGATTTTGTACTTTCTTAACAAAAATTGTGAAGTTTTCAAAAGCTTCATTTTTATTACACAATGAAAATACCCAAGTAAACCTAGAAAAGTCATCAACGATGACAAGTCCATATCTAGCATTACCTAATGAAGCAACTCTAGTTGGCCCAAATAAATCTAGATGTAATAGCTCTAGAGGCCGCTTAGAAGAAATGCTTTTCTTAGGTTTAAATGAAGATTTTGGAAGCTTGCCTCGTTGACACGAGTCACAAAAGCTTTTCTTTTGAAAGACAAGCTTAGAGAAGCCTCTAATAGAATTTAACTTGGAAAGCTTAAAAAGTGTTCCAAAGTTCACATGACCAAAACGTCGATGCCATAAGTGTTGTTCACTTGTGTTGGCAATAAGACATTGTTCATGTGATCTTGGAAGATCTAGGATATATATATCCTTATGGCGTGTGCCGGAAAACAATAATTCATTATTATCTTTTCTTAAAATATGGCACATTCCTTTCGCAAAGCTAACTTTGTAACCTTTATCACAAAGTTGGCTTATTGAAATGAGATTGTGGTTTAATCCTTTAACAAGGTAAACATCACATATAAGGGGTTTAGAAGGATTACCCACTTTACCAACACCTATGATGGTTCCGCTCTCGTTGCCTCCAAATACGACGCGGTTTCCATTTGCAATGGGAACCACTCCGGAGAGCAATTTAGCGTCACCCGTCATGTGTTTTGAACACCCGCTATCGAGTATCCAATTCCCCTTGGTGCTAAATTTAAATTTGTTGCTCCTTTTCTTTTTCTTTTCCTTGAGTACCTAAAGATAGAAAATTTCATATCATGGTACCCAAGGTCATTGGGTCCAAAAGATTAGACCTTTGGAAGCCAAGTCCAATTGGACTTAGACTTTCCCACATAATTTCTACTATGCACAACATCCGAAAAATAAGCATTCATGTAAACTTGTTTTTCATCCATGCTTGTGTCCTTTGGGCTCCAAATAGTGAAAATATTGGGAGCCCTCATCCTATTGGGTGCATGCATGCGTTGTTGGTTTCTACGTGATGCATGTCGTGGATAGGCATAAGGAACATGATGGAATGGTGCATGTGGATAGTTATTCATATGATGATGTGGGTGAATATATGCATGTGAAGGAACACGTGCGTGAGGGTGTCTCACATGGTGTGCACGTGCCCGTGAACGTGTAGCATAGAAATCATCATACGTGTGAGCCGGTGGAGTAGGACGTGTGTTCCTACGTGGCATAGTATTGGTGTACATATAAGCATGCCCCTTCTTCGGAGGTCCACCCAAAGTGGGTTTCTTTCCGAAAGAGGGTGTGAACGAGGTGGAAGCACCATTGGTAGAAGCACTACCAATAGAGTGTTTGCTACCACTCGTTGAGTCACCAGAAGTTGGCCTAACAAAAGTAGTGGCCGATTTGGATGAACTTCCCATCGTATACCCCAAGCCAATGTGGTGATTGGCCGAAAGTAAGTCACTTAGGATTTTATCCAACTGGTCCTTACCCTTATTGAATTTATTAATTCGGCCTAATGTGTTCTCATATTTCTCGGTGAGAGAACGCATAGAAGTATCCAAATTGGATACTTGCGATGTGAGCACATAAACACGAGATTTAAGATTCTCATTCTCAATACTCAAAGTCGAGTTTTGAGAAGTCAAATCCGCTATCCTATGTTCTTCCGGATCTTCAATGCTAACATGTTCAAGTTTAGATTTGAGATTAACAATCTCATTTCTTAACTCTTCAACAACGGTGTCGTTGTTGGTGATGATAGTCTTAGGCGAGGTTTGAATGCTAGCTAGGTCATCTTTTACCTTAGTATACCTATTTACTAATTTAGTATACTTAGACCATAATTGAGAATTAGCATTCCTAAGGTCATCCATAGTTACCTCATCGCCTTCGTCGTCACTATCATCGGAAGAGGAAGATCCTTGATCATTCTCCTCTCTTGCCATGAAGCACATGTATGCTTGCTCCACTTGCTCATCGTCCGACTCTCCGCTTGAGGAATCCTCGGAGTCGGTGAATGTTGCTCCGACAAGTCCCTTTTTGTTCCCTTTCTTGTACTTCTTGGACTTATCGAATTTCGGCGCCTTCCACTTCTCCTTTTGCTTATTTAGAGGACACTCCGCTTTCATGTGTCCTGGCTTATTGCACTTGAAACACAAAGAAGAAGAGGAGGCGTTAGAAGAACCAATTTAGCTTTGTTCTTATAGTTACCTTTTCGGAAGAAACGGTTGAACTTCTTGGCCATGAGTGCCATGGGCTCCAAGTCCAACTCGTTTTCCGAGTCTTCATCATCGGTTGATGTGGATGTGGATGGAGCGGCCTTGAAAGCAATAGCCTTCTTCTTTGGCCCGTCTTGCTTTAGGTAGGACTTCATCTTTTCCTGCAATTTTAACTTGCTATCCTTGTGTACCTCGTATGACATTAAAGTACACATGATCGCTCCGGAATGTAACCCAAAGAACGGTTGTAGTTTTACCGCAAGCGCACGGTATAGCGGCGAGCGGGTATCGAACACGAGGAGGTGGTGTTGGCTCCAATCTATCCTAGGTTGGCTCGACTACGAATGTTTTATTGGTGGAGATGGCTATGGTATGATATAATGGAAATGGTGGTGGATGTCGGTGTCGATGATAATAAAATCGGTCAAATATCGATTCAAATACAATATAATAAAAGAGGGAATTTGCCTTGCGGTGATCCTGTCACAATCGTCGGGCAAAGTATGGGGATATAAAATCAAATAAAGACGTCTAGGGCTAGGGAATTCCCACTACGGATCGTCATACATCATCGTAAATAATGAATCTCAATATTACTAGACTTGTGTTGAGGTGAACTAGTCGTAACTGAATAGAGAACCAAGCTCACGCTCTCGCGCTATTACCGGTCTATAGCAACCTAGATTAGGGCCCAATCTCTTGCAAACCCGAACCTAAGCCGCTAGCATGAAGATTGACATCATCGTCCAATCGCTCCTCGAGCCCACTCTCGTGCAAACCTGAGTTACGATCTAGTTTATGATAGTTCGTATTCGTCCAATCTCTTGCAAACGAATATGGGTATAGATTTACAATTAAAAATCCTAGCTTTGGTCCAATCTCTTGCAAACCAAATCTAGAGAAACCCAATTGTAAACCTAAATCGAATATCTAGGCCTTCCCATCGATTAGAATCCAATCTCTTGCAAATCCCAAATCGATGGAAATCCCTAGCTATCCGTAGTAAATCAATCACAACCTAACCTCCTAGAAATTCTAGCAATTTCGAAATTCATTCATCACAAATATGAAATTAGATCCATAGGGTTCATCCCCAAACCCTAGAACAACAAATCTACTCTAGCATAGCAATAAGGATATGAGAATCAATAGAAATCATTGCTTGCATACAAAAAGATAGAAAAACAAAGATTCAAATAAAAAGAAGAAAATACTTAGCTTGATGAAGATCTTCAATCCAAATACAAGCTTTTAGATCCAAGAGGGGGCCTAGGGCATGGCCTAACCTCTAAAATAATCCTAAAGAAAACATCTTGGGACTTAGAAAACATAATGGGGATCCTCCTCTAATGGTGGCTACAAACCCCTTAAATACTCTCCCAAAACCCTAGCAAATAACCCTAGAAAACCCCTCAAATTCGTGCCCAAAAACAGCCCAAACTGCAACTTAAAATCTGGGCCCAGTCCGCACTCGGCCGAGTGGAAAATATGACTCGGCCGAGTGGAAATTCCAGCACTGCTGCATCAACTTGCAGAAATTCCCCAGATTTCATCCGACCTCCGATTGGCGCGTTCTTGGCGGTGTTGGAACCATCATGAAGTCTACTATCCATAAAAAATATGAGAAAAATACTTTGGTTGCTGGAATGATAGCAGATTTCAAAAGAGTGGGAGGCTGTCTGAAAATCTGGGCGCTGCATGTCCTCGGCATCACTCGGCCGAGTTGACTTCTATACTCGATCGAGTGGGATTCTCTACTCTGCCGAGTGATAGACCCTGTAAAATTCCAGTAAGTCAGGGGTCTTGGGGGCCTGTCTTCGGAGGTGACTCGGCCGAGTGGCTTTACTCACTCGGCCGCGGGGCATTCGGTACTCGGCCGAGTCGGAACCCTCAATCGCCTGACGGATTCCAGTAAGTCTGAGATTTTTGCTTGCCGTCGTCGTGATGCCACTCGGGCGGGTGGTGTCTCCGTGCTTGGCCGAGTGGGCTGGCGATGCTCGGCCGAGTGCACGCTGATACTCAATCTGCTGCGTGTCCGATCTGGCCGGCCGAGCGGGCTTCTTTGCTCGGCCGAGTGACTCCTTCACTCGGCCGAGTGGCATGCTAAAATGCCCAATCTTCTCAGTTTCTCCTCCTCGTCGCTCCTACGGAGTTCCTTCTTCTTCCACTTGTCTCCCATCGCCGAATAGCCCTCAAAAGAGCCTTGGGTGACGCTCCGGAGCGGGTGCAAGTCCCTTAAGCTCATTTTTGCTCCCGATCGCTCCATATTTCCTGAAATCCGACAAAAACAAGAAATAGTGAAAAGTAACACAATATCATCGAATAATCGTGAAGATCGAAATATGAGCAACCGAAATGGCATGCAAATATGTAGAAAAAAGGTGTAAAATATGGACCGATCAAAATCCCCCAAGCTTGCCTCTTACTCGTCCTCGAGGAAGAAAAGTAGAGAGATGAACTCGGGAGATAAAAACAAAGAAAATGAAATGGAAAAGAAAGAACACGAGGTGGAAGGGGTCGCTAGATTATTCTCTCAGATCTCAAGCCATAAGCTACACATCACGATAACTTGGAAAATACGAATCGCATGCTATAAGGATTTCACATCTTACATAAACATGGTACTTGCAAGCTTTTAAGAACAATAAGAGGGATTCTCTATATTCATACAATCAATTCATATCCACATCATGCATTTCATAGAATTTAATATACAATTGTTGGCGATGTACTTTTCAATCAAGAGTTATAAATGAAGCATATAAGATACACACCAAGCATGCAATAGAGAATAGAATAAAAGTCATGGCATTCACATATTTATTTCAAATCATGAAAAATCTCCATATCTAATATATTTTGCAAAGTCTAAGCATTATCGAATATTCCCATTCATGCACGTCTCCACTCTAATGTCATACTCACTCATATGGTCAAATGAATTCACCCCCCCAAGCTTAGCTTGAGGCGTCGCATCCAAAGGAATATAATAGTGGAAAATGAGATTTTTGCCTTGGTTTTCCCAAGTATTTTGTGGCTCCAATAATGAGATAGAGAAATATTTTTTTTTCTTTTGGACTTTGTTTCTCATTTTTCTTTTTGGATTTTTGTAGGAGCTATATAATTTGGATTTTTGGATTTTTGGCTCCTTTTTGGCTTTTTGGACTTTTTGGAGCTAACTTTTTCTTTTGTGGGGATTTTTGGGAAATAGATGCGATATAAGTAGCTTTAGGAGGTGAACTCAAGTGACATGTAGAGAATAAAAAGATATATGTGGAGAAAGAAATAATGTAACACTCGGTTCACTATAAGATGTGCACGAACGGTTCAATAAAATAATACTTCAACTAAAACTCATATGTAAGCATGGATATTCTCAATCATTTCAATAAATAGTGAAGTCAAGCAGTAAAGTTTACAACCATATTAGGCATGCAATCAGAAGGTGAATAAGACAATAAAACTGATGCTTCAGATATACTAATGATGCGTGAATCTTGGTGCATTTCCAACAAAAGCATACCAAACACTAAACCATACATTCAGCTTCAATTAATATCAGCCATTCATGTAGATGAATCATCAAAAGAAATGGATTTGCAAGCATATGTGAATAGCAAGACTATGGAATACTCTAAATAGCATGGCAAGGAATAATAAGTATCGAGATGGCTACTAAAGCAATAAGAGATATCATCATAAGGAACAAATCTAGTAAAAGAAGAGAAAGGACAATAAAGAAATAAGAAAAAATAAAAGAGAGGAAAGAAAAGAAAAACAAGCACACACTATGATGCATGAACACACATAAAAGGAAAATAAGATGGAAAAATCAAAAAGATGATGCAAAAATTTTGAAATGTTTTTTTAAAAAACCCTAAAATGAAGTAAAAATGCAACTAATGCATCTAAATGGCATGGAAATGCACTCCCCCGAGCTTAAACTTCACATTGTCCTCAATGTGATCATAATGAAAGAATATGAGGAACAACGATAATAATAAGGGGGTGAATGAAAAATGATGTTATAAATGACATGAAATCCTAATGCAACTACATGCACATACAATGATGCATGAGAGCGCCTTCCCCCAAGCTTATACCAAACAATCCTATTCAAATGACTTGACCAAAAATATCACGGCTTCACTAAGCGATATCAAGTCAAACAAATAAGAAAGTAAGGTTTCACTTGAAAGAAATGCTCGGTGGGTGGTGAGCAAAAAGGATGTGACACATCAAAATATAAAGTGGGCAATTAATATATATATTGGGTTTGGGGTGTAAAAAATTTTTGTTGCCGTCATAAGAGGTGATATTTATTCAATCAAATCTATACAGTCCTCTCGCTGTCGAGAGGATTCGTGTTTATTCAAAGCATAAAAATTTCTACACTACTGGATTGATATCACCTATAGCAAAAGGCGGATCCAGTATCTTTGCTGGTGCAGGCAATTGCTCCAACTGCTCCTTCCGTGGCTCTGCCAGGTGCACATGTCCACGGACACCAACGAACTCCAGCAATGCATCCTCCAGCATTCCCACAAGGACTCCACCTGAACCCTGCAGAGAATAGGATGCATCAGTTCGCCGCAAAAAATTCACCCTCATAATAAAAGTATCCCAAAGAGAATCGTCTATAGAAATGTATGGAATACATAATGGTGGACGATACTTCCCCGGAAATAATCCAATATCCTCACGTGCTGTGATAGCTGTCTCCATGGTGTCTTTTCTATGCTGCTCAGGTAAATCTAGATCATAGTTGTGGACCTCATCAAGATGCTCCTCATCATCGTCAGACTCATCCCAGCGCACCTCTTGATCATATTCATATGCGTCCATGGGTGCTACCTCCTCGCTCTCCTCCTCGTATACGTCCCATTGAACCTTTTGTTCATATGTATGTGTATCCTGCAAAAGGCACGATGAGTCATCAAAATCTGAATCACGAAAAACATCATACACGGGAGGGGAATCAAATGTAGGAGATGAGGGGGTGAAGAGATCTCCCTGAAAGGGAGCCATAAGCTCTGTGGGATAGTCCTCGATGTCAATGGGAGGATGAGGTGGCAGCGAAAGCTCAAATGGAGGAGGGTAGTGCTCGGGATCCTCATGAATGGCTATGTCCTCGTCCCGATGTATGACCTCCTCGATGATAAGCTTTGGCTCTGTGTGTGAGGCATCCTCGTCAATATGCTCTGGCTCGACAGTGTGCTCCTTTACCTTCTCATCGACTATCAATGTGGGTTCTCTCTGAAATGGTGATGCTGGCTGCTCAGGTGTGTCAGCTTGTGGGGATGTATCATGTGGAGGGGAATGCCTGCAAGCAATCTGAAAATATAGTCTATCCCCCTCAAGTCTGACATGGATGTCCTCCTCAATTGTTCCTGCAGCTGAGACACGGTTCATAACAAAATTTGCAAATCGTAGCTCAAATGCATCACCTGCTGTAATGCTCTCTGAACCGGTGAACCTCACTGACTCCAAGAGACCCTCCAATAATCTCTGAAATCCATCATCCTCTGGCTGCGCTGGTGGCTCAATTTCTGCTTCCTCCACTGTATCTTCATCCATCCACTCTTCATATGCAACAGCTGTATTGTAGGATGTGGGATCGACGGTGGCACATTCTGGCTCTGGTAATATGATTGGAGATGCTTCTTGCCCATAAGATGAAGGAACAGAACTGATATCTTTGGGAATCGTCGCAACCTTAAACATGAGCGCATTCATTTCAAGTTGCCTCTTCACCCGTTCCAATAGAAGGTTACTCTTTTCAAGCCCGGCTTGCATTTCAACCTGGTGTGCATGCATCTCATCAAAAAAGATCCTTTGTCTCTCATCAAGCTCGGGCCAGTGCATCTCCTCAAAAAGGTATTCTCCCATCTGAGCATTCTGATCATAATAGTATTCTCCCATCTGAGCACTCTGATCATAATAGTATTCTCCCATCTGAGCACTCTGATCATAATAGTATTCTCCCATCTGAGCACTCTGATCAAAATCTGTGGTCCACGTAGTGTAATCCATAACACCTGATCAACAAAGATAAATACCTAGAGAAAATTATCAGTGGCACAAAGGAATATAGAAATGATAGTAATGGTGGTGGGGGTGAAAATTTTCCTTTTTTTGTTACAAATTTTTTTTTCGTAGTCTAATCAACCTAATTGTGACAAATTGGCACCCAACGGGAAACACCTCCCCGGCAACGGCGCCAAAAACTTGATCACTCCGGAATGTAACCCAAAGAACGGTTGTAGTTTTACCGCAAGCGCACGGTATAGCGGCGAGCGGGTATCGAACACGAGGAGGTGGTGTTGGCTCCAATCTATCCTAGGTTGGCTCGACTACGAATGTTTTATTGGTGGAGATGGCTATGGTATGATATAATGGAAATGGTGGTGGATGTCGGTGTTGATGATAAAGAAATTGGTCAAATATCGATTCAAATACAATATAATAAAAGAGGGAATTTGCCTTGCGGCGATCCTGTCACAATCGTCGGGCAAAGTATGGGGATATAAAATCAAATAAAGACGTCTAGGGCTAGGGAATTCCCACTACGGATCGTCATACATCATCGTAAATAGTGAATCTCAATATTACTAGACTTGTGTTGAGGTGAACTAGTCGTAACTGAATAGAGAACCAAGCTCACGCTCTCGCGCTATTGCCGGTCTATAGCAACCTAGATTAGGGCCCAATCTCTTGCAAACCCTAACCTAAGCCGCTAGCATGAATATTGACATCATCGTCCAATCGCTCCTCGAGCCCACTCTCGTGCAAACCCGAGTTACGATCTAGGTTGTGATAGTTCGTATTCGTCCAATCTCTTGCAAACGAATATGGGTATAGATTTACAATTAAAAATCCTAGCTTTGGTCCAATCTCTTGCAAACCAAATCTAGAGAAACCCAATTGTAAACCTAAATCGAATATTTAGGCCTTCCCATCGATTAGAATCCAATCTCTTGCAAATCCCAAATCGATGGAAATCCCTAGCTATCCGTAGTAAATCAATCACAACCTAACCTCCTAGAAATTCTAGCAATTTCAAAATTCATTCATCACAAATATGAAATTAGATCCATAGGGTTCATCCCCAAACCCTAGAACAACAAATCTACTCTAGCATAGCAATAAGGATATGAGAATCAATAGAAATCATTGCTTGCATACAAAAAGATAGAAAAACAAAGATTCAAATAAAAAGAAGAAAATACTTAGCTTGATGAAGATCTTCAATCCAAATACAAGCTTTTAGATCCAAGAGGGGGCCTAGGGCATGGCCTAACCTCTAAAATAATCCTTAAGAAAACATCTTGGGACTAAGAAAACATAATGAGGATCCTCCTCTAATGGTGGCTACAAACCCCTTAAATACTCTCCCAAAACCCTAGCAAATAACCCTAGAAAACCCCTCAAATTCGTGCCCAAAACAGCCCAAACTGCAACTTAAAATCTGGGCCCAGGCCGCACTCGGCCGAGTGGAAAATATGACTCGGCCGAGTGGAAATTCCAGCACTGCTGCATCAACTTGCAGAAATTCCCCAGATTTCATCCGACCTCCGATTGGCGCGTTCTTGGCGGCGTTGGAACCATCATGAAGTCTACTATCCATAAAAAATATTAGAAAAATACTTTGGTTGCTGAAATAATAGAAAATTTCAAAAGAGTGGGAGGCTGTCTGAAAATCTGGGCGCTGCATGTCCTCGGTATCACTCGGCCGAGTTGACTTCTATACTCGGTCGAGTGGGATTCTCTACTCGGCCGAGTGATAGACCCTGTAAAATTCCAGTAAGTCAGGGGTCTTGGGGGCCTGTCTTCGGAGGTGACTCGGCCGAGTGGCTTTACTCACTCGGCCGCGGGGCATTCGATACTCGGCCGAGTCGGAACCCTCAATCACCTGACGGATTCCAGTAAGTCTGAGATTTTTGCTTACCATCGTCGTGATGCCACTCGGGCGGGTGGTGTCTCTGTGCTCGGCCGAATGGGCTGGCGATGCTCAGCCGAGTGCACGCTGATACTCAATCTGCTGCGTGTCCGATCTGGCCGGCCGAGCGGGCTTCTTTGCTCGGCCGAGTGACTCCTTCACTCGGCCGAGTGGCATGCTAAAATGCACAATCTTCTCCGTTTCTCCTCCTCGTCGCTCCTACGGAGTTTCTTTTTCTTCCACCTGTCTCCCATCGCCGAATAGCCCTCAAAAGAGCCTTGGGTGACGCTCCGGAGCGGGTGCAAGTCCCTTAAGCTCATTTTTGCTCCCGATCGCTCCATATTTCCTGAAATCCGACAAAAACAAGAAATAGTGAAAAGTAACACAATATCATTGAATAATCGTGAAGATCGCAATATGAGCAACCGAAATGGCATGCAAATATGTAGAAAAAAGGTGTAAAATATGGACCGATCAACCCATTAGTTGAACTACGGTGTACTTATTCATATCATTACCTTCCTCGATGGCGAAGGTACGCTTTTCCCAAGAAGAAGGAAGTCCTTCGATAAGCTTCGAACACTTCTCCTTTTGGGTGTAGGTTATGCCGAGAGCCTCCAACTCGTTTCTGATGTCGACGAAGCGAGCGTAATACTCCTTCATCTTCTCGCCCTGTTGCATATGAAACATTTCGTAATCTTTGTTAACAACAACGAGTTTAGAGTCTCTTACCCTACTCGTCCCTTCATGTAGTATGAGGAGGGAGTTCCAAATTTGATATGCACTCTTACATGTG
This sequence comes from Scilla litardierei, assembly GCA_030789695.1. Taxonomy (NCBI): domain Eukaryota; kingdom Viridiplantae; phylum Streptophyta; class Magnoliopsida; order Asparagales; family Asparagaceae; genus Scilla; species Scilla litardierei. The sequence goes on along the minus strand of CM061135.1, from coordinate 126,649,904 downwards.
CATATCTTATTGAAGTCCTCGGGCTCCAATGCGCATTGCAAGGCGTTCATTGCCTTGGCATTGCTTACCTCCGCGGCGACCTCCGCGGTTGTCCATTTCTCAAAGTCTTCTTCGGCGGGCTCGACGTATTCCTTCATCGTGGTCCTCCATAGAGATGCACTCCGGAGGAAGGTTTCCATCCTGCATTTCCAGTACCCGTAGTTGGTACCGTTGAAGAATGGAGGCCTCGTTGAGGAATGTCCTTCCATCACCGAAGATGCTCCTTCATGGTTCCTGAAGGTGCCATAGTCGGAAGGTGGACGCACGGTCTTGTTGTCGTTGGCAGACATAGCTAAGTATCTGGCTCTGATACCAAATGTAATGCCCTACAAGCTACTGCACAATTACTAGAGGGGGGGGGGGGTGAATAGTACTTTAAAAATAACAAGGAGTATAATTCCTAATTATCGTGCAAACAACTACCAAATCAATTTACGGAAGCTTAAATTGAAGACAACAACAAAATAAACAATGCTAACAATAGATATTACTGGGTTCGGATCCACCCAAGTCTCCCCGACTTGTTCCCGGTGATCCTACGTCCCAACCACCCGGATCCCCTCCGGATACTTGAGTTAGAAACCCTAACTCAAGATTTCCACTATGAAATACTTGTGAAAAACCTCCACAAGTCAAATCATACACAAAGTAATTTGTGACTCCCACAACCCGGGATCACAACCACACTCTCACAACTGAGAGTGAAACTTACAATATGAAATTGAAATGAAATAAGAAACTTCTTACCGACAAAATACCTATGCCTTGAGTAATGCTTACGAATTAGGGCAAAGATGATTTTGAGGAAGAAGAGGTGGCACCAAACCCTAGCTCCAAGATGTAGATCAGCGATGGAGAGCTATGGGGATGTTGGTGACCTAGAATCAAGCACTTGGCTTGGAAGGCTTCACACTCAATGAATCTCTCTTTGGAAGTAAGAGTGAGGAGAGATTATTGAATGGAATGAAAGAGCTTTGAATGAGCTTGGAATGATTTCTCTT
>CM061135.1:126614774-126648364 GCA_030789695.1 Scilla litardierei | reverse complement strand
TGGTTGTTGTTGAGATAATTGTTTTTATTTCTGCTGCATCGTGCGTTTAAATTTAGTAACTTTTAATTACGCATATTTGCTTGCCAATACACTATTCACCCCCCTCTAGTGTATGTTGTGTGCCACTGGTCCCAACAACAATTCTCTCTCTTTTTCGGTTACATGCTGGTCCCACCTCCTCTCGACGATACCCACACACTCCCACTCTTCTCACTCTTTTGTTGGTTGCGTGCATGCACTACACCCTATGTATGGGTTTTTTTCTTGGGTCATCGTGCATTATATGCACTGGTTATTTCTAGTGGTTGTCCTAGGTGGAGGGGTTTGTCCCATGGGGCACCCTTTGTCCCATATGGCAAAGGGAGAGGGGTGTCACATCAACCTCCCACATGGGGTGTTACCTCACCCCCAAAGAAAAATCCCTGTAAAGGCCCACTATTTACATATTTGTCATTTCCCTTTCATGAACCAAAAGAGCACCCTCCAAAAAATTCTCCATATTCATCATATTTATGGGTTTGCCATTAGGCTTTTCCACTTTGCCCCCACCCCGATGTTTTTTGCACTTTAACCCTTGCTTTCCCCCTTTACCCCCATTTTTTTTGCACTTTAACCATTGCTTTCCCCCTTTTACCCCCAAACGACACACACACTTTTCTCTACTTTGCCGCTGCGCGCAAGGCCCGCATCTTGTGTGTGGGTTTTTTCATGGGTCCTCGTGCATTATATGCACAGGTTATTTCTAGTGGTATGATAAAAGAGTGCTGATAGTCACCTTACACATTTTGCTGAAGATATGACATTGCTAAGCACATCACACTTTTTTTAAAAAAATTGCAAAACTAATACCATTTTCTTTCAAAAATTTCAGTTTTATTCATCTCTTCCTCAGCTTCTCTCTTCCGCTGCCCCCCCCACCAGCGCCACCGCCTCCAACTCATCTGCCTCCAACACCTCCGTGCCCTTCCCTCCACAACATGCTTCTCCAACTCCTCATCCGCCACCGCTTGCAACTCATCTTCATCATGCTCCTCCATCTCATCTTCTTGAAATTAAAATTAATTTTTTTAAAAAATCAAGAACCAAACAAGTATAGTTCAATCCAAAAAAAATCTATTAAAAATGAATTAAACCTAAAGAAATTTGAAACATAAAAACAATTAAACTTTGAAAAATTGACACGCTCAGACTTTCACGACTGAGTGTCATATGTGATGCTCGAGCATATTTCCCCGATGCTATACATGGTTCTTGGGGAATATAGACACGAGTGCCACAAATTATTTTTCAAAAAAAAATCAAAATTGTTACTCGAGTTCTTAAAACGAGCAACCGATGTGATCGTGCTTTGAGAACCCGAGCATGATTTTGAATTTTGTTAAGAACTTAAGCAACGACAGCGACGAGAAGGTGGGAGTTGCAGCATCTAAGTGAGGACGAGGAGAGCTGTAGTCTTGTGAAGAGAGAAAATGGTAAAATTGGAATTTTACTTAAGGATAGAATATGTGGTTAATAATGGCAAACTTGTAAATAAAATTTATTATCTTCCGCAAACGTGTAATGTGACTAGCATCGCCAATAACAAAACCCATACTTTTCTACTATTTTAATGTGCTAAGTTTCTGTAACCTAACTCTAGAAGTGTTGTTGGATTATCCAAAATGAACAGAGGGATGCATACAATTACAATCTTGCCATTGTCAAAAAGTTATTTGAAATAACATGTTTGACATTGTCTATTTGGATTTTAGATATATGTTTTAATCACAATTGTGAAATTTTGCCAAGTAAGGAAAATTGGAATTATCTAATAATGTTATTGGCTTACTCATTTTATGTTTTTATTTTTGCTATAATATTTTATTTTCAAAAATTAGAGATAAATCCAAACTAACAATTTACTATAAACGTTGTCTTATACTAAAATGGGAAATATACATAACTATTCAATATCAAAAACACTAATTTGTTTTAATCCTTTTGATAATTTTTACATCCATATTACAATTGAGTAGTTTGTCCCATGTGGCATGTTTATCCCATGTGGCAATTGAAAAACACACCATAGAGGGGGTGAAATAGGGTGTAGACACAAATTAAAAATCAAAGCACAAGATCAACCAATCCAAATAGCAGAAATAAGCAAATAATGATTTTTTCAACGGAGTGGCTCTCCGCCTAGGCTCCCCGCCTCTACTCCGACCCCAAACCCTTGAGGCTTTCACCCTCTTTTAAAACCAAAGAGAGAGAGAAAATGATCACGCTTCCGGGTAGTGATCACACCGTACAAGCTATTATTTTCAAAGATAAAACACTAAGATAGCTTTTGAGTAAATCTATTCACAAATATGATTTAACACCACTATAAAAACTGAAAGATGTCACCGTGGTGTAGATCGTCCCTCAACAAATTCGTAGGCAAACCGTGCTTGATTCTGACGCTTGTGGCGAAAGATATCACCTTTTCAGATCCACATCTGCAAATCTCCTTCTTCTTATTCGCGAACTTGAAGCTTTCATGGATGGAGGATTTAGGCCGGCTACCAAGTATGAAAAATCGTTGGAGCTTTTTGCTTGATGCTTCAATAATTTCCTCCAAAGGATGTCTCTCCTTTTATATGGGATGAGGAGTTTTCTTCAATTTGAAACTCTTGATCTTCTAATCTCATTTCAAATCTTCAATCTAATCTTCATTGATTTGATAGATCTCATTTATTTAGAAACTCCTCTTCAAATTGGTCTTCAAATAGATTAGAAACTCCTCCAAATTTATTCAAGTCAAACCGGGACGTTTGACTGATCAAATTGGTCAAACTGGTCAAACTAAGGCTTGATACGAACTCTACAGGTTGACACGCCCGTGCTACACGGTCGTGTTGGCGCTATTCACAGAATTTTCAGAAACTATTTTTTCGAAACAGCCGTGTTAACCTCGTATTGAGATTCCAGAGATCATTTTTTCGGCACGGTCGTGTTGGCTTTGGCCCTTCTACAGATCTTCTGATATGCACGGTCGTGCTGTTGATACGCACGGCCGTGTGAACCCTGTTTTGGCACGTTTCACCATCGTTTGACCTCCGATTGACCTGAAACTCACTAGATAGACACATTAAACCCAAATGAATTGTTTGGCATTATCAAAATTAAGTTTTGGCTTCTGTTAGATGGCTAACTTAGGCCAACAACAATGTGACATCGCCACATGGGACATCCACCTCACCCCAAAACCCCACAGACGATACCCGCACTCACACATACTCTTTCCATTTCCGGTTTGGGTCCCTCGTCCTTGTGGGGGTTTCTGGGGTCCCAAAGTGCACGTGTAATTTCTAGTCAATTATACAATTGAGGGCATTTGTCCTACTATGACAAACTCAATAGGACAAAGGATTGGCCTAGGCTTTGCCACCTCATTATGGTGGGGCCACTTGGGGTTCTGTTGGATTTTGGGCTTGCTTTGGGGTGTGGCTTTGGGGAGTTGGTTAAATGCTCCTCCCCTCTTATGTGCAAGCTTGCCATTGGAATTGTTGAACTTTCCCATCTAATGTTTTTAGTAATTTAGTCCATGCTTTTACACCTTTTACCCCCATCACATGAAGTGCAAGTTTCCCATTGGTAATTTCACGCTTTGCCCCCCAAAGACTTTTTTGCAATTAAACTCCTTGAATTTTCCCATTTTATCCCCCGATGATCCACACACACCCACACTGCTCACTTCTTTTCGATTTCGTGTGTGCACTACATCATTTTAGTGGGTGGTTTTTTCTCCGTGCACTATGTGCACGGGTTATTTCTAGTGTTCATTGTAATTCACCTTGGCATATATGTATTCACATTAAAATAATGAATTTAGATATGTCCATGAAAATGCATATCCTTTTAAAATGTTCTTAACAATTTAATTTTATTTTAATGACATTATCTTCGTAAATACATAGATAACTCTCAATTTCTATATGATGAAGAACTATTAATTTCCATATACTTTTCTTCATCAAACAACAAATACACGTCAACGGCAATTTGTTTAATAAATCAAATCGTATTCATATAAATTAGTCCCATACCTGGCATCCCTCTCTGATGAATAATACGAGATGCTCATATCTTTGGAAAAGGACAAATTTTCAAAATCAATCAAAAATTCAAAATAATTTAAAAATTCAACAAAATTTAAATTTAATTACGAAAACCGATCAACTTTGACCACGTCGGCTAAGTAAACATTACAATCAAAATGACCGGGATTATTAATCTTGGCCATTTAGGGGTTTTCTCAATATACACTAAAATGAAATGGCCAAGAGTGGCATCTCGGCCATTTCGAAGATGCACATTTTGACTTGGGTTGTCAACTTAATAGTTTAAGTTTATTGATGTTGTCATTTTTCAGCGTCATTTTACACGCAAAATCCGACATGACAAAAAATTGGTCGGTTTTTATAATTAAATTTAATTTTAATCTGTTTATAAAATTATTTCTAATTTTTATATCATTTTTTTGAAACATCAGAAAGCATGAATCAAACGTTCAACCTCTCACAAAGGAGAGGAAGGACGAAAAGCCAATTAGGTTGGTTGATTTGTGCACAGAAGAAATTGATCCACACCCATATCGTGGGCAAATTACTCTGTGCACAGAGCATTTTTATCTGCACACAACCGCGACACCGAAAATACCATTTAGCCAAAACACTCGTCTTCCTCATAACGGTCAGAGCTACAATGAAATATCGGACTCTGCCTCAGGGAAGAAGCTACAGAAAGATGTAGAAAGATGATCAAGAGAAGGAGAAAACTATTATGAACAAATTTATGGCAAGGAAAAAACAGATATCATGAGAAATTCGAATTTAGTTTGCATTAATTAACAGATAGCGAAGAAACATAATTAGGGCCTGATAATATGTGAATAGCAATCCAAATCTTGGGTCGACGTGAAGATTCGAAATGAATTGTGCAACAGTTTTGCAGAGACGAAAGATAATCAACGCGAAAAACCGTTTTGCGCATAGAGTAATTAGAACGTTTGGCAGTTTTGCGCATTGATTAATTACTCACCGCGTACAAAATGATGTTCATTCACGGGCACTACCTTGTTTTTTCATAGGAGCCCTTGCATTATTGTAAGATCCTGGACTATGAACAATATGACGTTTTTTGACAACCAACACTGAAGAATTCCGCTATAAAGGCTGACCTCAGCCCCCCTATCCACATCTTCTCTTCTGTTTACACAAAAAATCCATTTAAACCCAATATAATTCTTCATATGTTTACACCTGCTCGAGATAGAAATGGACGATAGAAGGTAACATCATCTACTATGGTCCATGTCTATTCAAGCACACACGGACTTAACAAAGAGCATACGTGTTATATCCTTTTGTCCGTTTTGCGCGGTGAGTAATATTATACGCTGAGATAGAAATTATGTGATGTCTATGTCTTTTTAATGTACTACATTTGCTTTATATTTGCTGTGCTAGATGAGCGACGCGCACAATGGGCTAAATTTGGCTAGGTTTGTGCGTTGAGTAATTTACATGTTACAACAATGTGAACCTGTCAGGTTATATATCATTATTGACAGGATACAACACATCATATATTATACAAGGCATACATTCTGATAACACACAGTCCAATATGTTGTGCATAAACAGTAAGTGTTGATGGACATAACAAAATTTCTCAAAGCGCAAAACGGACAAAAGTTGGCTGGTTTTGCGCCGTGAGAAATTTTTAGGTTACAACAATGCATGACTGTAACTGTATATACCGTTACATGTGCAAACAACATTATTTCAGTCAAGATGAATAGCTGTATCCAATGTGGCCAATTTCAATCTCCTTAAATCATTGTACTGTTGCATCCTTGTGACATAATCTTCTCTCCACCCAGTTGCAGCAGGATGATGGTGTGTATCCCACAGACTGGGAACTGGTGGTACAGGGCAGCACTCCGCAAGGGTAAGATGTACAAAGTGATCACCATTCACATACCCAAGTGTGATGTGGCGACGGGAATGTAAAGGTACTGGACGTGTTTGCGGAGGCAAGAATGTACACCACTGTGCCTTGGATAGGTAATATAAAACACAATTGTATCAAGATACTATGATAAATCCCACTTCTGGCATTTTCATCCAATATTGTGTCGGGGGGATTGTCTTTAAGATATGAAATTCTTACTTTCTGCTCCTCTGCATAATATACACTAAACCCCTTTACGTACATATTTTAATGTTTACACAACTCGCACATCAAATCAGTTCGCACCACTTTCCAATTGTCCTCCACAAATCCAAGTTGAGTAGTCACAGACTGAAAACCACGGTTTCCATCTGCCTTGACATTGTTGACTTGAAGTATATATTTTCACATACATTCTGGAAACTGATCAATAAATCGTATGTTTTTAGAAGTCGAAGGGGCCCTATAAGCCCTTTCTTTCTCTCGGGCTTTTACAGCTTTCTGTGATCCTGTAATGGGAGTGGGAGCGGAGCAAATTACATTAGCTGCTAATACATGCTCAAAGTGTGACAGTTCGTGAGTGGTTGATGTAGCACCAGTTTTAATTTTCTTCCCCCCTTTTCCTCCTTCCCCTCACATTGACCTTAACCTTCGACTCATTAATCACAGTTGTCTCTGGTGTTGATAACTCCTTCAACTTTATTTAAAAATGATGATTACTTGTACCTTCAAGCTTGGAGTACTGATTGTATATGCGCTCTAACTCAACCTTGATCATCACGTCTTCTTCATAGATCACTTCATGCTTGGGCTCCATGTCTAGCTTCTTCCAATGTGGATTTATGGCAATTAAGGGAATTGTGCGATTTTCCCTTTTGAACAATCTCATGTGCACATGGTAACTCATAAATGTGTCTAGCTAGACAATCACATTTTGCTGCATCTGATCCAATTGCCTCGGCCAATTTTACTTGTATAAGATTTTGCTTCATTGCATTCAGAGACATAAACCCAATGAGCTCCCTGTATAAGGGGTCAGTCATGCCATGCGGAATGGTGATATTTGATTTCTCGAACGATGCTTTAATCTCCATATGTTGCATCTCCAGCAAGGAATGAATCGTTGTCTAAGCTGAGGCAAAACTGCAGGCCGATGACCCCAAGTGCCGTTTAAGCTTAGCATGCAAACTCTCGGCACGAATGGATGTGGTTTACCAAAATGCACATTGCTATCAGTCTATGCTGAAATGAACTTCTCCTTATACTTAGCCAACCAAGCTGTCTTCACATATGTTACGGCATCTGGGTACGCATCGAACATTGTCTCCATTTCTATCAGTTTTTGAACATAATCCTCTACCTTCCTTGATACCACCAACGAATTCCATTTTGCCATGAATGTTTGCCAATTTTACGCGTCATCAAATGACTGCATACAATTTGCCACCAAATTTTTGTTTATGTCCCATCTACATAGTTGGTTTATAGTAGATGGAACTACCTTAGTAATGTCATTCATAAGGGCAAGCTCTCTATCTGTCAATATTACTATCAGCATATTGTCTTCATCTAGAAAAGATCTGAACTTCTCCAATGCCCAAATGTAGCACTCCTCCCGTTCGTCCTCCATATAACAAAATGCTATCGAGTATGTCATGTCCATAGAGGTAACCATTACAATCTCCAATAGTGGTAACTTGTATCTGTTTGTCTTATATGTGCAGTCCATCATCAATACTTCTGGAAATGCACGTAAAATATCAACAGACTTCGGATGTGCCCAATACAAACTCCTCACGGCCGTAGTCTCTTCATCAATAGTTTGATACTCAATGTAATTGTTCTCACTTAATTTCAGAAGTAGTTGTTGCATTTGTGTTCGCCCTGCCATTTTTGATGCTTTCAACCTCTGTTTTGCATTATATATTGTCCTCATTGTACTCGAATTGTTCTCATCGTGTTGCTTCAGATATTTCAAAATGTATCTTGACCGGATCATGCTATTAGACAAGTCTCTCACTATTTGCATCCCCGTAACTCCCAATCAACTGGCATAGGCATGGCTCTCGAGGTACGTAGCAGCTGGATGGGTTTGCAAGCCACATAAGACTGACAACATCCACTCATCTTTATTTCCCAACATATTAGCCTACAATGATAATGGACATTTACACTTCTTGCTTCCAGTTCCATGGTTGGTCTTTTTCTGTATATTTCTCCGGTGTCCCCGATACTCACCGTTGCATTCACATGTAAAGTACACCACTGGGACTCTATTTCCCGATGTATTCGTATTAGAACTCCTTATAACAACCACAAACCCTTATGAGCGTCCGACGACTTGGATCCACTTTGTTACGACTAGTCCACACAACATCCCGAACAACAACGGCCCACGGCCCAACCTCAAAGGAGGCGCCCACTAGAGAAGACAAGCCCGCCCGGAAGGGCCCACGGACGGGGCTGAACGCCCAACTACTTCGCCCTCGGAGGCACCCGACTAGCCCCCATTCGGCCGGATTAACCGCCCCTCTGAATCCGCGATCCCATGATGGCCATTAACGGACTCGTTAATGGGCCACCCCTCCACTTACTCCCAAATGGGAGGAGGCGGAGGCGGATCGTGGGGGACGTGAGAGGAGGCAGGACGTGGGGCAATCAGGAAAGATCCTATAAGGGGAAGGACAGGACGACGAAGAAGGGGATCGAAACTCAGGTAATCAACAAAGAGGTACTCCATCAACGACCTAGGCTTTCGCCACTCCATTTTCCTCCCTCCCCCCTTACTCGTGCCGCCTGGGTTGACGTTCCAGCTTCCTTGCAAGCCGGATCTCCCCCGCTGAGTATCCTTTCAGACCCTGATCTGACTTAGGCATCGGAGGGGATTCGGCCGAAACCTAGGTCCGGCCTCCCTGACGAGTTTCCTCATCTGTCCAGGAAGAAGATATCCGAGGCACCGAGGCCACCCCTCAGCGTCGACCGGCTACCTCCATCACAGTCGTCAGGTGGATGGCTGTTCAGGCATCAACCCACTTGCAAGGCGTCGAGGCTACCCCTCGACGCGGATTCGACCGAGGCCGAGCGCGACCCAGCCGAGGCCGAGCGCGATTCACCGAGCCGAGGCTTCCCCTCAGCTCTCCAATGCCGAGAACAAGCGGGCTCGGCGAACCCAAGGGACCCCAAGTCGGCCCCTTGACCACGTTGACCATACAGCCGACGGTCAACGAGCTGTGGTGAGAAAACACCCGTAAACATCTGGCGCCGTCTATGGGAACGAACAACACCCACGTATAACAACCACATTGACAATGACACGGCTCCGCCCCCCACGGCAGAGAAGAGGCGCAGCCCCGGTGGTGGGCACTGACCTGCCCCGTGGCAAGCGGAGTGAGGCCATGCCTCCCAGGCACGCGGACCGGGCGACGAGCTTGGATCGAGCAGAGGACAGTGTTGAGGAGACCGGCGGGTGACCATTAGCTTCCCGGGGCAGTAGGATTGAGAGAACACGGGAAAAGCCGGGATCGAGCGAAGCGCTGGTGGTGTCCCTGATCGTAGATACCTCCGTGGTGCGGCGGCTACTAGTTGACACCGGCAGCTCGTGCGACATCCTCTTCACATCGACTTTAGAAAGGATGGGGCTGCGTGGAGAAGACTTGGAGCCATGCACGGGGCCCGTCGTGGGTTTCACGGGACATTCCGCGCCTATCATCGGGGCGATCCACCTCCCGGTCATGCTTGGGGGAGCGCCCGATTCGGTGACACTGATGGTGGAGTTCATTGTGCTGAAGGTCACCTCGGCGTACAATGGGATCATCGGCCGCCCCCTCCTCAACGCTATCAACATGGTGGTCTCGACGCTCCACTGGACAATCAGGTTTCAGACCCCAAGAGGGGTCGGGCAAATCAACGGCGACACGAAGGGAGAGAAGATCTGCTACCACTTGACAAACGAGAAGGTCGTCGGGGGGCTTGGCGATCCGATGGCCTCACTCGACCTGAGGCATGGACCGAGACCCACCCCTGCGGAAGAACAAGAGCAGATCCCGGTCACGAACGTCGAAGGGAGATTCGTCTCCATTGGGTCAGGGCTAGATCCTGACTCGAAGCGCAAGCTGGTCGAATGCCTGGAGGCCAACCTGGACGTCTTCGCGTGGTCGACCGAAGACATGCCTGGCGTTGATCCCCGGGTGATCGTTCACCGATTGAACACCGACCCCAACTTCAGACCCATCCGGCAAAAGAAGCGGAAACCTAGGTGGTGAAAAGATGAAGGCAGCCTCTGATGAAGTAGAGCGACTCCTCGACGCCGGGTTCATCCGAGAAGTCTGGTACCCCAAATGGCTGTCCAACATGGTAATGGTCAGAAAGCCCAACGGGAAGTGGCGGATGTGTGTGGATTTTAGCGACCTCAACAAAGCCTGTCCCAAGGACAGCTATCCACTGCTGCGGATTGACCACCTCGTAGACAGCGCCTCGGGATACAAGATGCTCAGCTTCATGGACGCCTACTCTGGGTACAACCGGGTCCAGATGGATCCCGATGATGAAGAGATGACGGCTTTCACAACGGACCGAGGGACCTTCTGCTACAAGAAAATGCCCTTTGGATTGAAGAACGCGGGGGCAACCTACCAAAGAATGGTCAACAAGGTGTTCGACTCCCAGATAGGAAGAAACCTGGAGGTCTACGTCGACGACATGCTGGTGAAGTCAAAGGATCCTGCTGACCACATCGCCGACCTAAGGGGAACCTTCAAACGCTACGAAGGTACAATATTCGGATCAATCCCACGAAATGCACGTTCAGCGTGAGATCCGGCAAATTCCTGGGATTCATGATCACCAATCACGGGATCGAGGCCAACCCCGACAAAATTGAGGCATTAATCAACATGCGGGAGCCGACAACCATCAAGGAGCTACAGAGGTTGAATGGCCGCACCGCCGCCCTCGGGCGATTTCTGTCCCGGTCGGCGGAAAGATCTCTCCCGTTCTTCAAAACTCTGAGGAAGGACATCGCCGCGCCAGACGACGAGAGGAAGAAATACCATGGGATGAGGACTGCTCCCGGGCCTTCGTCGATCTCAAAGAGTACCTCCGCAGCCCACCACTCCTCTCCAAGCCGCAAGAGGGGGAATCATTGAGTCTCTACTTAGCCTGCACGATGGAAGCGGTAAGCTCGGTGCTGATCCAGGAAGACGATGGGGTGCAGAGGCCGGTATACTACACCAGTCGCATCTTAAAAGATGCCGAGGGGCGGTACACACCAATGGAGAAGTTAGCGTACGCCCTCGTCCTCTCAGCCAGGCGGCTCCGACCCTACTTCCAGGCTCACACGATACTGGTCCTAACCGATTCCCAGTTGGAACAGAACCTCAAAAGGTTTGACCGCATGGGAAGGATGCTGAACTGGGGGGTCGAGTTGAGCAAATTCGACCTGCGATTCAAGCCCCGCACGGCTATCAAAGGGCAGGCCCTAGCTGACTTCATCGCCGAGTTTACCATAGAAGAAAGGACCCTCGCACCGGGAGACGTATCGAAAACGGTAACAAACCAACCTTTGTACTTACTTATGACTGACATCAACTCGGCTGGCCACTCAGGCGACCTGGACACATGGATTATTCACGTGGACGGCTCGGTGACCCGGGCTGGGAGCGGAGCCGGGATCACGATTCGGTCTCCCGAGGGGAACGTCGTTGAATACGCGCTTAGGTTCGAGTTCCTGGACACCAACAACGTGGCCGAGTATGAGGCCGCGATAAACGGCTTGAGGCTGGCCCGAGAACTCGGAGCCGAGCACGTACGGCTCCTTAGTGACTCGAAGCTCATCATCAACCAGTTGCAAGGGAGCTATGAGGCGCACGAAGAGACGATGCAGGGCTACCTGGCCACGGCCAAGACTGAGATGTCCAAATTTAAAAGGGTCGAGACCCTTCACCTCCCGCGGTTGGAGAATGCCCGAGCAGACGCTCTATCCAAGCTTGCTTCCTCCTCGCCCAGGGAGTTGGGTCGCACCGTCTATATAGAAAACCTCAGGAGCCCCAGCACGGAAGAGAAGGAGGTGATGGTGATTGACGGAGACCCCACCTGGATGGACCCAATCATCCGATACCTCACCCATGGGAAAACACCGACCAATGTGAAAGAACGTCGAACCTTGGAGAGGAAGGCGCTCCGGTATGTAATGCACGAAGGAGCCCTCTACAGAAGACGGTGGATGAAGACTGACGTCCTCCCCTACCTTAAGTGCCTCGGCCCCCAGGAAGCTGACTACGTCCTCAGGGAAGTGCACGAGGGGACCTGCGGGAATCACCATGGAGGTACAACAATAGCCCAGAAGATCTTGAGGCAAGGATACTACTGGCCGACCCTGATACGCGACGCGACAGAGTATGTCCAGAGGTGCCAGGAATGCCAAAGGTTCGCCAGCACCGGGACCATTCCCCCTTCAGAGCTCGTCCCAATCATCAGCCCAATACCATTTGCGAAGTGGGGGCTCGATATCCTGGGGCCGTTCACAACAGGCAGAGGGCAAAGGAAATACCTGATCGTGGCCATGGACTACTTCACCAAATGGATCGAGGCCGAACCTCTAGCCTCAATCACCTGGAAGAAGGCAAAGAGCTTTGTATGGAACTGCATCTTCTCCAGATTCGGAATCCCCCGCGCCATCGTCACTGACAACGGAAAGCAATTCGACTCAGCTGGGTTCAAAGACTTCTGCGCCAAATGGAAGATCAAGTTACTCTTTGCCTCGGTGGCGCACCCCCAGACCAACGGGATGGCCAAGGCCGCCAATAAATGCATCATAGAACCCCTCCGCAAGAAAGTAGAAGGCGCCGAAGGGAAGTGGCCTGAAGAGCTCCTCGGGATACTCTGGTCTTACCGTACGACCCATAAACAAGCCACAGGTGAGACCCCATTCATGCTCACCTACGGCGCCGAAGCAGTAGTCCCAGTCGAAGTGGGTGAGGAGTCCCTCCGCATCCGACACTTCGACGAAGAAAGAAACACCGAAGGTTTGGAGCTCGGCCTGGAGCTCCTGGGTGAACGACGAGAACAGTCCTTGGCCACCATCATCCGCCAGAAGCAAAAGGTGGGGCGTTACTATAATTCCCGCGTCAAGGAGCGGAGTTTTTGCCAAGGGGATCTGGTCCTTAGAAAGGCGGTCTTCTGTCCAGAGGTCGCGCGCAAAGGGAAGCTGGCAGCCAAGTGGGAAGGTCCCTACCAGGTGATCGAAGTTCTAGGACATGCCACCTATCGGCTGGCAAACTCGGAGGGAAAGACCCTCACCCATTCCTGGAATGCCGAGCATTTACGCAAGTATTACCAGTAAAGCCTGCGACATCGCCCGCGAATGTAACTCTTTTCTTCCCCATTTTCAATAAATTGGTTTAATACTGCTTTCCTCTTATATCATGGCGGTAAAAAACCTCATGAAGAGGGGGGACCCTGCCAAGGGAGTGTCCGGGTGGCACCACGCAAAGACAAGGGGCGATCCCCAAACAGGCTGGTCCCCCCTCCACAATTCGCCCGGACGGGAGACTCCCCGGGGCCTAACCTCGGAGTGGGCCGGCCACTAGGCAAGGATAGCCCTCCCAGTGAGCGAGTCGACTCAAAGCGGCCGTAAGGCTAGGGGAGACTCCCCCAGCGGACCGGCGAACCGACCAACCGTGAGGCCAGGGGCAGCTCCCCGGGCGGGAAGGTCGAAGGGACGACCTCAGAGGTCGACCTCATTGGCTAGTCACAAGACATGGGGTCGCGCCCCAGGCTGACTAGCCAACTGAGTCGGGGGCAACTCCCCCGGTAGGGCTGCACGATTAACCGAGCCGAGGGCAACTCCCTCGGCCCGTCGGCACACCAACTGAGCCGGGGGCAACTCCCCCGATACGGCAGCCCGATTGACAGAGCCGAGGGCAACTCCCTCGGCCCGTCGGTACGCCAACTGAGCCGGGGGCAACTCCCCCGCTACGGCCACCCGATTAACCGAGCCGAGGGCGACTCCCTCGGCCCGTCGACACGCCAACTGAGCCGGGGGCAACTCCCCCGCTACGTCTGCACGATTAACCGAGCTGAGGGCAACTCCCTCGGCCCGTCGGCACGCCAACTAAGCCGGGGGCAACTCCCCCGATACGGCTGCACGATTAACCGAGCCGAGGGCAACTCCCTCGGCCCGTCTGCATGCCAACCGACCTGGGGGACAACACCCCCGACAGAAGCGCCGACTCTTCTCTGTAAGAACTCAAAAGGGGGGCTCCACCCCTAGGAAGGAGGTGAGCAATTACAAGCAAGAAAAAGATGCTTTGTTTTCGGGAGGTACAAGGGGCTACACCCAAAACCCTGGTCCTGAAAAATTTAAGGATCGTCGACGGGAGGAGCGCCAGACCGCTCCGGGATCTCTTCCTCCTCGTCAGAGTATGCTTGAAGCTCCTCAAAGTTGATCTCTGCAAGCGGGAACCTCTTTCGAACCTCGGCTTGGCAGCGGGCGAATCCCGTCTCGAACGCCGAGGACAGGGCCTTGGAGGTGAAGGAAAGGGAGTATTCCCTCATGGCATCCTGGGCAACCTTAGCAAGGTCCACGCCCTCTAGCTCGCGGATCCGACCCTCGAGAGTGGCCACCTGTTGTTGGTGGTTAGATCGGATCATTTCAATCTCTTTTGATCTCACGTTAAGCTGGGATAGGTAGGCCCTCTCCTGCTCCTCCGCCACCTCCAGCAGGGCATTGAGTTCCTGAGCATCAGCCGTGATGAAAGGGGTGTTGGAAGCAACGATCTAGGATCTTGGTTTGATGATGACAAACGTGTGCGAACTATTTAACGTGTGCGCTAAATGTGTTTCAGGAAAGACAAAGCTTGGAGAGACTCATTGTGTGATGTGGCCAATATAATGCGAACTAAAATAATGTTGAAGTGGATTCTCTATTTGGTCTGGTTCATATCTACTGGAGCCCTTATCTACCATATGTAGGAAGAAGGGTAAATACATAGGCCGGCCTCCTTTGTTAAAATAAACTGTGATAGAGAGAGTGCATAGTTTGTTTTTCTCCTCAACATATCCCAAAGCCCAGGCCCATATCTCTCTCCTGTTTTGCAAAATCGGAGGCGCCGCTCAATTTTTTTTTGCTTAACCTAGGAGAGCCGCATCTTTATAAATAGGGGCACAACTAAGGGGATTTATTTTGTTGTTTGTTTTTTTTAAAGGGGAGCAGCTGCCGCATGTATTAATTGTGTGCTCAAAAATCATCAAATGATGTTCCTCACAATTCTTTAAAGAGGTGCCTGTACTTCTCCATGCAGCCGAATTCTTTTTGAGGGGTGCACTTTTTTATTAGCAAGGCAAACTTTGTTTTGTTTGGAAGCCGATCAAAGGGGAGAGGTTAGGCGAAATTTTGGTGACAGGCTCTGCACAGAATTTTTTTAAAACCTGAAGCAGCCGTGATTCTTTTTGTCCATCTGGAAAAATTCGGGCGGTCACCAATCTCCCAAACAAAAATAGAAGAGGCCGGATGTCTTCTTAAAAATAATATAGTCGAATCTCTTTTTTTGTTGTTTCTTTGGGTTTATATGATTGCAGGTACATTCATCTAAGGAGCCAAACAAGAGGTTTGATTCTCTAGTAAATTAAAACAAAGGTTCAAGTTCCCAGGAGATATCAACCATCAAGTTCCAAAAAGTGTACAGAGATTTTTTTTAAGCACATCATCAAATAGTGGGGACCGAAATTGTTTTGGCTGACACCTATTTGTTGTGCAGATAATCAAAGAGACATTTGTTGAAAGGCTTGCATTATTTGCTTTGATTCTTGACTAATTTGGGACATTTGTTGTGCAGGCAATCAAACAGAGCTCAGGCCAAAGAATATCTTTTCACTACAAATCCCCAGGCCATTCAAAGAGCCTGAAGTTTGTTTTATGTTCTTTCTTAAATCAGCCAAAGCAAAATTATAGAAGGGAGAAGGCCGGCCACTTAATTTAAACGAAATTATCTACAGGAGACTAGACCATCAAGGTTTAAAGGAAAAAGGGGCACTTACACAAATTGAAGGGAGTTCATTTGGCACTTAGCTTTTGAGTTATAATTCCTGTTCATTTAGCCGGGTACTTGCATGCACTAAATATTATTTTGTTTCTTTTGCAGGTGCCTACATTTAGGTGAAAAGCTCCAACATTGAAGAACATAGCCGCAACGTGAGTTGTCGGGTCGTCAAGGAGGACATCTACATCTACGTCAGACGATTTCTGGCCCGTGCTTATTGACGAAGACATCGCTGCTACACAATCTGAGCTTCCTAAACTTTATGCTTTACTATTTTGTGTAGCAATTGTGATAGATCTTCGTAGGGGGAAACTTCACCTATTTTTTGTGGACTATTTTGGGGACTTGTCTAGTTGGGGACTAGACAAGTGGGACCCAGCTAGTTTGGGGACTAGCTGGTAGAAAGCTTTGCTAGGATTGATAGTGAGAGGAAACACTGTGTGTGGGGGTACTGAGAGTCCGGCGAGTGTAGAGGCGTAGAGGGTGCTCTGAGCGTGCTCTAACTTGTGACTTTGTACCTATTGCACTATTCAATCTAGTATTAGCTTTGGGGCTGCTGGAGTAGGTCGTTGGGACGACCGAAACCAGGGTAAATCTGCTGTGTACTCTGTGTCTGCTTTTCATTACTCTGGGTTGTGCTTCTATCTGCGTGAGATTTCTCGTGGGTTGCACGAGAATTTTTTATTAGCCTATTCACCCCCCCTCTAGGCTAGGATCCAGATCCAACAAGTGGTATCAGAGCAGGTTTTGGGATCTAGCCTAGGATTGACCATGAATAACCATATGGATAGTGCTTTTGCTGAGGGTCAGTCTGTTTCCCGTCCCCCTAGGTTTAACGGAGGTGATTATGCTTATTGGAAAAATCGTATGAAAATCTACCTTATTTCTGTTGATTACAAGGCTTGGCAAATAATTGAAAAAGGATATAAACTGCCTGTAATTAAAGTAGAAAATGCTGAGATTGAAAAACCAAATGACAAATGGGATGATAATGATTGGAAATCTTATTCTTTAAATGCTAAAGCTATGGAATGCTCTCATTTGTGCACTTGATAAATCTGAATATAATAGAATCTCACATTGTCTAACTGCGCAGGAAATATGGCATACTTTGGAGGGTGACGCACGAGGGAACGTCACAGGTGAAGGAGTCTAGACTTGCACTTCTGAGCACAGAGTACGAGGGATTTCGCATGCTACCATCAGAGACCATATCAGAAATGTTTGCGAGATTCACCAACATCGTCTACAAGTCTAGCTCGCTCGGTAAGTCCATATTCTAGCCTTGAACAGGTGAGAAAGATATTAAGAGCACTGCCAAGCTCTTTCAGACCAAAGGTCACCTGCCATCCAGGAAGCAAAGGTATTGTCTCAATTGAAGGTGGAGGACCTTATTGGTAATTTGATGTCCCATGAGTTGGAACTACAAAATGTTGAAGCAAGAGAGAAACCTGAGGAGAAAGAGAAAGCCATAAAGCCCCTTGCTTTGCAAGCTAGCGAAGAAGAGGATGATGATGAAGACATAGCGCTAATGGTGAGAAACTTCAGAAAGTTCATCAAGACCAAGCATGGGAGAAACGAAATGGCACCCAGGTTTAATCGTTCTAACTTTAATAATTCTTCCAAGCAATTTAATGATCAGAAATCTACTGATAGAATGCAATGTTTTAAATGCAAGGGAAGAGGACATCTGATGAAGGATTGCCCAAATGAAACTGCTCAGCTCGCTAAAGGAAAAGGAAAAGCGAAGGTATTAACATGGGATATGGATAGCGAAGCTGAAAGCGAGGAGGAACATGAAGCCCATTCTTGCATGGCTTTGATGGGCATCCAAGATGAGACACAGTTAGGTAGCAAAGCTGAACTTCTTAAAATTTGTGAAGAAATGCAAAATCAAATAGTAGATCATGAGTTCACTATTGAATGTCTCCAAAATCAAAACTATGAAATTCGCCAACGTTAGAGATGATAAGGGTGTTTAAAGAGAATGAAAAACTTAAAATTGAACTTAATGCATGTAAGTCTACTATTGAAATCATGAAGAAGGAAAAAGAAAGCTTTGATGAAAATGCTCCTTGTATTTCGTGTTCCTCTTTATTAAATCAAAATAGCATGCTTAAACAAGATTTAATGAAGCTCGAAGCTGAAAAAGAATATGAAATAAGAGAGCTTAAGGATAAATTTTGCATGCTAGATAATGACTTTAAAAGAAAAATGATTGAATTCGAGAAGAAGGAAGAGGGAAAACAAGAGGATTTTTATAAGTAAATGCACAATGCTTGTGGAAGAGAATAAACAATTAAAAATCAAAGTCTCTCATCTTGAATTGGCCATTAAGAAATTCTCTATAGGAAAACAATCGTTGGACACTATTTTAGAGAATCAATTATATGGCAATAATAGAAGAGAACTTGGTTTTGGTCTGAAAAACGTTTGAAAAGCAAAAATTCAAGAAATTCCACAATGTACCCTCTATTGCAAAGAACAAATATGCAAAGTGATTTACTTGTGATAGTGGTAGGCCACACTTCATTTTATTGCAAATTTAGGAACACTAATATCAAGTTTAAACAAGTGTGGGGTTCCTAAAACAATATTGGCTAACACTAGTGGACCTTGTTGGATTCCAAGGTCACACTTAACACCTTTCATGTAGGTGTGATGGAGTTTTGACGAGGAGCGATATATTCAATGTCTCGTTCTTATAGCTCCTTCGTCAAAAGGCGACGAGAAGGTATAATGTTTATCACTCTTTGCATTTTCATTGCATACCTTCATAGATTGTTTTTGTGTGCTTGATTTATTTTGTTTTGTGTGCTTGCATGGATGATTTTTTAATGTTTTTATTTCTGAAAAAAAAAAATTTGAAAAATCAAAAATAAAAAAAAAAATTATACCTTCTCGAATCCTCTTTTGAATCTCTTAAGTGATATTGTATGAATGATCAATTCTATCCCTGGTAAAAGTCAATTCATTATTGTTGTAGCTACATGAACATGATGTTATTCTTTTTAGTAGGCATGACATGTCTCATAAGTTTCAAACTTGACTTCTACACCTACATTTGCACTTTCACGATATTTGACTTTTTAGTGCTTGTGGAGATTCTTTTGAAGAGTAATGGAAAAGTGAATGTAGGAATGATTAATTTCTGAAATTTCTAAGGGATATGATGTGTTTAGCCATGAATTAAAATTGAGCACAAAGAATAATATATATAAAAAAAATATTTGCTCCGTATGAAAAATGGATACACTTCATGGCTAAAACACAACCCACGAGTATCCAACTTGTGCTACATGGGTAAATCATTAGCGTTGGTGTATATAACTCGTCAAGCAATGCCATCCCACATTTAAAAGTCCTTTTAGGCCATGTTTTGGGATTCGGTATCTTGAACTCATCTTTGATGAGGTGGGAAAAAACCAATCCTAGTGATATTCATGAAAATTGGAAAATGTGGATTGATTTGGTTGATTTTCTAAAATTGAATCTCCCTTGGTACTTTATTGTCTATATTTCTACACTTACACAAAGGTGGGAAGTACGTGTTATGAAATTTTATGAGCTTGGATTGTCTATTTTTGGAAAACTCATGCAAATTGCACGCGACATTTGATAATGGTTTATTTTTGCATGGGAATATTTTTTGTGACTTCATTAATCCACTTTTGGTGATTACAAAGGGGGGAGAAAGAAAAGAAAAGATTTGACTTGATGTCGGTATTATTTGTTGAAGGGGGGAGTATGAAAAATAATGTTGAAGGGGGAGCTTGAGAGAATGGGGAGCATGCCTTTATATTTTACTATTTGTTGTGCATGCTTTGTAATGCTTGAATAACTCATCCATACATCATATTTCATTACGTCCCTTCAACACACTTCACACACCCATGTTTAATTGCACAAATCTTTTATGGGGTTGTCATCACCAAAAGGGGGAGATTGTTGGAAGCAACGATCTAGGATCTTGGTTTGATGATGACAAACGGTGTGCGAACTATTTAACGTGTGGCGCTAAATGTGTTTCAGGAAAGACAAAGCTTGGAGAGACTCATTGTGTGATGTGGCCAATATAATGCGAACTAAAATAATGTTGAAGTGGATTCTCTATTTGGTCTGGTTCATATCTACTGGAGCCCTTATCTACCATATGTAGGAAGAAGGGTAAATACATAGGCCGGCCTCCTTTGTTAAAATAAACTGTGATAGAGAGAGTGCATAGTTTGTTTTTTCTCCTCAACATATCCCAAAGCCCAGGCCCATATCTCTCTCCTGTTTTGCAAAATCGGAGGCGCCGCTCAATTTTTTTTTTGCTTAACCTAGGAGAGCCGCATCTTTATAAATAGGGGCACAACGATTTTTGAGAAGGCCGCACTTCATAAAAAATCCCCAAGAGCCCTAGCCGGAAAAAATCTGAGAGAGAGGGCCGATCAGAATTTCTACAAGCGAAACAAAAAAAAAATCTCTAAGGCCGCACAAAAACACAGGAGCAAGATTATTATTTTTGTGTGCTTGGTGCGTCACCAATCTCCAAACAAAAATAGAAGAGGCCGGATGTCTTCTTAAAAATAATATAGTCGAATCTCTTTTTTTGTTGTTTCTTTGGTTTATATGATTGCAGGTACATTCATCTAAGGAGCCAAACAAGAGGTTTGATTCTCTAGTAAATTAAAACAAAGGTTCAAGTTCCCAGGAGATATCAACCATCAAGTTCCAAAAGTGTACAGAGATTTTTTTTAAGCACATCATCAAATAGTGGGGACCGAAATTGTTTTGGCTGACACCTATTTGTTGTGCAGATAATCAAAGAGACATTTGTTGAAAGGCTTGCATTATTTGCTTTGATTCTTGACTAATTTGGGACATTTGTTGTGCAGGCAATCAAACAGAGCTCAGGCCAAAGAATATCTTTTTCACTACAAATCCCCAGGCCATTCAAAGAGCCTGAAGTTTGTTTTATGTTCTTTCTTAAATCAGCCAAAGCAAAATTATAGAAGGGAGAAGGCCGGCCACTTAATTTAAACGAAATTATCTACAGGAGACTAGACCATCAAGGTTTAAAGGAAAAAGGGGCACTTACACAAATTGAAGGGAGTTCATTTGGCACTTAGCTTTTGAGTTATAATTCCTGTTCATTTTAGCCGGTACTTGCATGCACTAAATATTATTTTGTTTCTTTTGCAGGTGCCTACATTTAGGTGAAAAGCTCCAACATTGAAGAACATAGCCGCAACGTGAGTTGTCGGTGTCAAGGAGACATCTACATCTACGTCAGACGATTTCTGGCCCGTGCTTATTGACGAAGACATCGCTGCTACACAATCTGAGCTTCCTAAACTTTATGCTTTACTATTTTGTGTAGCAATTGTGATAGATCTTCGTAGGGGAAACTTCACCTATTTTTTGTGGACTATTTTGGGACTTGTCTAGTTGGGACTAGACAAGTGGGACCCAGCTAGTTTGGGACTAGCTGGTAGAAAGCTTTGCTAGGATTGATAGTGAGAGGAAACACTGTGTGTGGGGTACTGAGAGTCCGGCGAGTGTAGAGGCGTAGAGGGTGCTCTGAGCGTGCTCTAACTTGTGACTTTGTACCTATTGCACTATTCAATCTAGTATTAGCTTTGGGGGCTGGAGTAGGTCGTTGGGACGACCGAACCAGGGTAAATCTGCTGTGTACTCTGTGTCTGCTTTTCATTACTCTGGTTGTGCTTCTATCTGCGTGAGATTTCTCGTGGGTTGCACGAGAATTTTTTATTAGCCTATTCACCCCCCCTCTAGGCTAGGATCCAGATCCAACAAGTGGTATCAGAGCAGGTTTTGGGATCTAGCCTAGGATTGACCATGAATAACCATATGGATAGTGCTTTTGCTGAGGGTCAGTCTGTTTCCCGTCCCCCTAGGTTTAACGGAGGTGATTATGCTTATTGGAAAAATCGTATGAAAATCTACCTTATTTCTGTTGATTACAAGGCTTGGCAAATAATTGAAAAAGGATATAAACTGCCTGTAATTAAAGTAGAAAATGCTGAGATTGAAAAACCAAATGACAAATGGGATGATAATGATTGGAAATCTTATTCTTTAAATGCTAAAGCTATGAATGCTCTCATTTGTGCACTTGATAAATCTGAATATAATAGAATCTCACATTGTCTAACTGCGCAGGAAATATGGCATACTTTGGAGGTGACGCACGAGGGAACGTCACAGGTGAAGGAGTCTAGACTTGCACTTCTGAGCACAGAGTACGAGGGATTTCGCATGCTACCATCAGAGACCATATCAGAAATGTTTGCGAGATTCACCAACATCGTCTACAAGTCTAGCTCGCTCGGTAAGCCATATTCTAGCCTTGAACAGGTGAGAAAGATATTAAGAGCACTGCCAAGCTCTTTCAGACCAAAGGTCACCGCCATCCAGGAAGCAAAGGTATTGTCTCAATTGAAGGTGGAGGACCTTATTGGTAATTTGATGTCCCATGAGTTGGAACTACAAAATGTTGAAGCAAGAGAGAAACCTGAGGAGAAAGAGAAAGCCATAAAGCCCCTTGCTTTGCAAGCTAGCGAAGAAGAGGATGATGATGAAGACATAGCGCTAATGGTGAGAAACTTCAGAAAGTTCATCAAGACCAAGCATGGGAGAAACGAAATGGCACCCAGGTTTAATCGTTCTAACTTTAATAATTCTTCCAAGCAATTTAATGATCAGAAATCTACTGATAGAATGCAATGTTTTAAATGCAAGGGAAGAGGACATCTGATGAAGGATTGCCCAAATGAAACTGCTCAGCTCGCTAAAGGAAAAGGAAAAGCGAAGGTATTAACATGGGATATGGATAGCGAAGCTGAAAGCGAGGAGGAACATGAAGCCCATTCTTGCATGGCTTTGATGGGCATCCAAGATGAGACACAGTTAGGTAGCAAAGCTGAACTTCTTAAAATTTGTGAAGAAATGCAAAATCAAATAGTAGATCATGAGTTCACTATTGAATGTCTCCAAAATCAAAACTATGAAATGCAAGTTAGAGATGATAAGGTGTTTAAAGAGAATGAAAAACTTAAATTGAACTTAATGCATGTAAGTCTACTATTGAAATCATGAAGAAGGAAAAAGAAAGCTTTGATGAAAATGCTCCTTGTATTTCGTGTTCCTCTTTATTAAATCAAAATAGCATGCTTAAACAAGATTTAATGAAGCTCGAAGCTGAAAAAGAATATGAAATAAGAGAGCTTAAGGATAAATTTTGCATGCTAGATAATGACTTTAAAAGAAAAATGATTGAATTCGAGAAGAAGGAAGAGGAAAACAAGAGGATTTTTATAAGTAAATGCACAATGCTTGTGGAAGAGAATAAACAATTAAAAATCAAAGTCTCTCATCTTGAATTGGCCATTAAGAAATTCTCTATAGGAAAACAATCGTTGGACACTATTTTAGAGAATCAATTATATGGCAATAATAGAAGAGAACTTGGTTTTGGTCTGAAAAACGTTGAAAAGCAAAAATTCAAGAAATTCCACAATGTACCCTCTATTGCAAAGAACAAATATGCAAAGTGATTTACTTGTGATAGTGTAGGCCACACTTCATTTTATTGCAAATTTAGGAACACTAATATCAAGTTTAAACAAGTGTGGGTTCCTAAAACAATATTGGCTAACACTAGTGGACCTTGTTGGATTCCAAGGTCACACTTAACACCTTTCATGTAGGTGTGATGGAGTTTTGACGAGGAGCGATATATTCAATGTCTCGTTCTTATAGCTCCTTCGTCAAAAGGCGACGAGAAGGTATAATGTTTATCACTCTTTGCATTTCATTGCATACCTTCATAGATTGTTTTTGTGTGCTTGATTTATTTTGTTTTGTGTGCTTGCATGGATGATTTTTTAATGTTTTTATTTCTGAAAAAAAAAATTTGAAAAATCAAAAATAAAAAAAAAATTATACCTTCTCGAATCCTCTTTTGAATCTCTTAAGTGATATTGTATGAATGATCAATTCTATCCCTGGTAAAAGTCAATTCATTATTGTTGTAGCTACATGAACATGATGTTATTCTTTTTAGTAGGCATGACATGTCTCATAAGTTTCAAACTTGACTTCTACACCTACATTTGCACTTTCACGATATTTGACTTTTTAGTGCTTGTGGAGATTCTTTTGAAGAGTAATGGAAAGTGAATGTAGGAATGATTAATTTCTGAAATTTCTAAGGGATATGATGTGTTTAGCCATGAATTAAAATTGAGCACAAAAGAATAATATATATAAAAAAAATATTTGCTCCGTATGAAAAATGGATACACTTCATGGCTAAAACACAACCCACGAGTATCCAACTTGTGCTACATGGGTAATCATTAGCGTTGGTGTATATAACTCGTCAAGCAATGCCATCCCACATTTAAAAGTCCTTTTAGGCCATGTTTTGGGATTCGGTATCTTGAACTCATCTTTGATGAGGTGGGAAAAACCAATCCTAGTGATATTCATGAAAATTGGAAAATGTGGATTGATTTGGTTGATTTTCTAAAATTGAATCTCCCTTGGTACTTTATTGTCTATATTTCTACACTTACACAAAGGTGGGAAGTCGTGTTATGAAATTTTATGAGCTTGGATTGTCTATTTTTGGAAAACTCATGCAAATTGCACGCGACATTTGATAATGGTTTATTTTTGCATGGAATATTTTTTGTGACTTCATTAATCCACTTTTGGTGATTACAAAGGGGGAGAAAGAAAAGAAAAGATTTGACTTGATGTCGGTATTATTTGTTGAAGGGGGAGTATGAAAAATAATGTTGAAGGGGGAGCTTGAGAGAATGGGGAGCATGCCTTTATATTTACTATTTGTTGTGCATGCTTTGTAATGCTTGAATAACTCATCCATACATCATATTTCATTACGTCCCTTCAACACACTTCACACACCCATGTTTAATTGCACAAATCTTTTATGGGGTTGTCATCACCAAAAGGGGGAGATTGTTGGAAGCAACGATCTAGGATCTTGGTTTGATGATGACAAACGTGTGCGAACTATTTAACGTGTGCGCTAAATGTGTTTCAGGAAAGACAAAGCTTGGAGAGACTCATTGTGTGATGTGGCCAATATAATGCGAACTAAAATAATGTTGAAGTGGATTCTCTATTTGGTCTGGTTCATATCTACTGGAGCCCTTATCTACCATATGTAGGAAGAAGGGTAAATACATAGGCCGGCCTCCTTTGTTAAAATAAACTGTGATAGAGAGAGTGCATAGTTTGTTTTTCTCCTCAACATATCCCAAAGCCCAGGCCCATATCTCTCTCCTGTTTTGCAAAATCGGAGGCGCCGCTCAATTTTTTTTTGCTTAACCTAGGAGAGCCGCATCTTTATAAATAGGGGCACAACGATTTTTGAGAAGGCCGCACTTCATAAAAAATCCCCAAGAGCCCTAGCCGGAAAAAATCTGAGAGAGAGGGCCGATCAGAATTTCTACAAGCGAAACAAAAAAAAAATCTCTAAGGCCGCACAAAAACACAGGAGCAAGATTATTATTTTTGTGTGCTTGGTGCTCCTTGCGTTGATTTCTGTGTGCTCATTTCTAAGGGGATTTATTTTGTTGTTTGTTTTTTTTAAAGGGTGCCTGTACTTCTCCATGCAGCCGAATTCTTTTTGAGGGTGCACTTTTTATTAGCAAGGCAAACTTTGTTTTGTTTGGAAGCCGATCAAAGGGGAGAGTTAGGCGAAATTTTGGTGACAGGCTCTGCACAGAATTTTTTTTAAAACCTGAAGCAGCCGTGATTCTTTTTGTCCATCTGGAAAAATTCGGGCGTCACCAATCTCCAAACAAAAATAGAAGAGGCCGGATGTCTTCTTAAAATAATATAGTCGAATCTCTTTTTTTGTTGTTTCTTTGGTTTATATGATTGCAGGTACATTCATCTAAGGAGCCAAACAAGAGGTTTGATTCTCTAGTAAATTAAACAAAGGTTCAAGTTCCCAGGAGATATCAACCATCAAGTTCCAAAAAGTGTACAGAGATTTTTTTTAAGCACATCATCAAATAGTGGGGACCGAAATTGTTTTGGCTGACACCTATTTGTTGTGCAGATAATCAAAGAGACATTTGTTGAAAGGCTTGCATTATTTGCTTTGATTCTTGACTAATTTGGGACATTTGTTGTGCAGGCAATCAAACAGAGCTCAGGCCAAAGAATATCTTTTTCACTACAAATCCCCAGGCCATTCAAAGAGCCTGAAGTTTGTTTTATGTTCTTTCTTAAATCAGCCAAAGCAAAATTATAGAAGGGAGAAGGCCGGCCACTTAATTTAAACGAAATTATCTACAGGAGACTAGACCATCAAGGTTTAAAGGAAAAAGGGGGCACTTACACAAATTGAAGGGAGTTCATTTGGCACTTAGCTTTTGAGTTATAATTCCTGTTCATTTTAGCCGGGTACTTGCATGCACTAAATATTATTTTGTTTCTTTTGCAGGTGCCTACATTTAGGTGAAAAGCTCCAACATTGAAGAACATAGCCGCAACGTGAGTTGTCGGTGTCAAGGAGACATCTACATCTACGTCAGACGATTTCTGGCCCGTGCTTATTGACGAAGACATCGCTGCTACACAATCTGAGCTTCCTAAACTTTATGCTTTACTATTTTGTGTAGCAATTGTGATAGATCTTCGTAGGGGAAACTTCACCTATTTTTTGTGGACTATTTTGGGACTTGTCTAGTTGGGACTAGACAAGTGGGACCCAGCTAGTTTGGGACTAGCTGGTAGAAAGCTTTGCTAGGATTGATAGTGAGAGGAAACACTGTGTGTGGGGTACTGAGAGTCCGGCGAGTGTAGAGGCGTAGAGGGTGCTCTGAGCGTGCTCTAACTTGTGACTTTGTACCTATTGCACTATTCAATCTAGTATTAGCTTTGGGGGCTGGAGTAGGTCGTTGGGACGACCGAACCAGGGTAAATCTGCTGTGTACTCTGTGTCTGCTTTTCATTACTCTGGTTGTGCTTCTATCTGCGTGAGATTTCTCGTGGGTTGCACGAGAATTTTTTATTAGCCTATTCACCCCCCCTCTAGGCTAGGATCCAGATCCAACAAGTGGTATCAGAGCAGGTTTTGGGATCTAGCCTAGGATTGACCATGAATAACCATATGGATAGTGCTTTTGCTGAGGGTCAGTCTGTTTCCCGTCCCCCTAGGTTTAACGGAGGTGATTATGCTTAT
Source organism: Scilla litardierei (assembly GCA_030789695.1). Taxonomy (NCBI): domain Eukaryota; kingdom Viridiplantae; phylum Streptophyta; class Magnoliopsida; order Asparagales; family Asparagaceae; genus Scilla; species Scilla litardierei. Next base: position 126,621,118 of record CM061135.1, on the reverse strand, counting down.
TGGAAAAATCGTATGAAAATCTACCTTATTTCTGTTGATTACAAGGCTTGGCAAATAATTGAAAAAGGATATAAACTGCCTGTAATTAAAGTAGAAAATGCTGAGATTGAAAAACCAAATGACAAATGGGATGATAATGATTGGAAATCTTATTCTTTAATGCTAAAGCTATGAATGCTCTCATTTGTGCACTTGATAAATCTGAATATAATAGAATCTCACATTGTCTAACTGCGCAGGAAATATGGCATACTTTGGAGGTGACGCACGAGGGAACGTCACAGGTGAAGGAGTCTAGACTTGCACTTCTGAGCACAGAGTACGAGGGATTTCGCATGCTACCATCAGAGACCATATCAGAAATGTTTGCGAGATTCACCAACATCGTCTACAAGTCTAGCTCGCTCGGTAAGCCATATTCTAGCCTTGAACAGGTGAGAAAGATATTAAGAGCACTGCCAAGCTCTTTCAGACCAAAGGTCACCGCCATCCAGGAAGCACAGGTATTGTCTCAATTGAAGGTGGAGGACCTTATTGGTAATTTGATGTCCCAATGAGTTGGAACTACAAAATGTTGAAGCAAGAGAGAAACCTGAGGAGAAAGAGAAAGCCATAAAGCCCCTTGCTTTGCAAGCTAGCGAAGAAGAGGATGATGATGAAGACATAGCGCTAATGGTGAGAAACTTCAGAAAGTTCATCAAGACCAAGCATGGGAGAAACGAAATGGCACCCAGGTTTAATCGTTCTAACTTTAATAATTCTTCCAAGCAATTTAATGATCAGAATCTACTGATAGAATGCAATGTTTTAAATGCAAGGGAAGAGGACATCTGATGAAGGATTGCCCAAATGAAACTGCTCAGCTCGCTAAAGGAAAAGGAAAAGCGAAGGTATTAACATGGGATATGGATAGCGAAGCTGAAAGCGAGGAGGAACATGAAGCCCATTCTTGCATGGCTTTGATGGGCATCCAAGATGAGACACAGTTAGGTAGCAAAGCTGAACTTCTTAAAATTTGTGAAGAAATGCAAAATCAAATAGTAGATCATGAGTTCACTATTGAATGTCTCCAAAATCAAAACTATGAAATGCAAGTTAGAGATGATAAGGTGTTTAAAGAGAATGAAAAACTTAAAATTGAACTTAATGCATGTAAGTCTACTATTGAAATCATGAAGAAGGAAAAAGAAAGCTTTGATGAAAATGCTCCTTGTATTTCGTGTTCCTCTTTATTAAATCAAAATAGCATGCTTAAACAAGATTTAATGAAGCTCGAAGCTGAAAAAGAATATGAAATAAGAGAGCTTAAGGATAAATTTTGCATGCTAGATAATGACTTTAAAAGAAAAATGATTGAATTCGAGAAGAAGGAAGAGGGAAAACAAGAGGATTTTTATAAGTAAATGCACAATGCTTGTGGAAGAGAATAAACAATTAAAAATCAAAGTCTCTCATCTTGAATTGGCCATTAAGAAATTCTCTATAGGAAAACAATCGTTGGACACTATTTTAGAGAATCAATTATATGGCAATAATAGAAGAGAACTTGGTTTTGGTCTGAAAAACGTTGAAAAGCAAAAATTCAAGAAATTCCACAATGTACCCTCTATTGCAAAGAACAAATATGCAAAGTGATTTACTTGTGATAGTGTAGGCCACACTTCATTTTATTGCAAATTTAGGAACACTAATATCAAGTTTAAACAAGTGTGGGTTCCTAAAACAATATTGGCTAACACTAGTGGACCTTGTTGGATTCCAAGGTCACACTTAACACCTTTCATGTAGGTGTGATGGAGTTTTGACGAGGAGCGATATATTCAATGTCTCGTTCTTATAGCTCCTTCGTCAAAAGGCGACGAGAAGGTATAATGTTTATCACTCTTTGCATTTCATTGCATACCTTCATAGATTGTTTTTGTGTGCTTGATTTATTTTGTTTTGTGTGCTTGCATGGATGATTTTTTAATGTTTTTATTTCTGAAAAAAAAAATTTGAAAAATCAAAAATAAAAAAAAAATTATACCTTCTCGAATCCTCTTTTGAATCTCTTAAGTGATATTGTATGAATGATCAATTCTATCCCTGGTAAAAGTCAATTCATTATTGTTGTAGCTACATGAACATGATGTTATTCTTTTTAGTAGGCATGACATGTCTCATAAGTTTCAAACTTGACTTCTACACCTACATTTGCACTTTCACGATATTTGACTTTTTAGTGCTTGTGGAGATTCTTTTGAAGAGTAATGGAAAGTGAATGTAGGAATGATTAATTTCTGAAATTTCTAAGGGATATGATGTGTTTAGCCATGAATTAAAATTGAGCACAAAAGAATAATATATATAAAAAAAATATTTGCTCCGTATGAAAAATGGATACACTTCATGGCTAAAACACAACCCACGAGTATCCAACTTGTGCTACATGGGTAATCATTAGCGTTGGTGTATATAACTCGTCAAGCAATGCCATCCCACATTTAAAAGTCCTTTTAGGCCATGTTTTGGGATTCGGTATCTTGAACTCATCTTTGATGAGGTGGGAAAAACCAATCCTAGTGATATTCATGAAAATTGGAAAATGTGGATTGATTTGGTTGATTTTCTAAAATTGAATCTCCCTTGGTACTTTATTGTCTATATTTCTACACTTACACAAAGGTGGGAAGTCGGTGTTATGAAATTTTATGAGCTTGGATTGTCTATTTTTGGAAAACTCATGCAAATTGCACGCGACATTTGATAATGGTTTATTTTTGCATGGAATATTTTTTGTGACTTCATTAATCCACTTTTGGTGATTACAAAGGGGGAGAAAGAAAAGAAAAGATTTGACTTGATGTCGGTATTATTTGTTGAAGGGGGAGTATGAAAAATAATGTTGAAGGGGGAGCTTGAGAGAATGGGGAGCATGCCTTTATATTTACTATTTGTTGTGCATGCTTTGTAATGCTTGAATAACTCATCCATACATCATATTTCATTACGTCCCTTCAACACACTTCACACACCCATGTTTAATTGCACAAATCTTTTATGGGGTTGTCATCACCAAAAGGGGAGAGATTGTTGGAAGCAACGATCTAGACAGGATCAGGTGCGAACTATGTAACGTGTGCGACTATTAACTCGCTAAGTTTCAGGAAAGACAAAGCTTGGAGAGACTCATTGTGTGATGTGGCCAATATAATGCGAACTAAAATAATGTTGAAGTGGATTCTCTATTTGGTCTGGTTCATATCTACTGGAGCCCTTATCTACCATATGTAGGAAGAAGGGTAAATACATAGGCCGGCCTCCTTTGTTAAAATAAACTGTGATAGAGAGAGTGCCATAGTTTGTTTTTCTCCTCAACATATCCCAAAGCCCAGGCCCATATCTCTCTCCTGTTTTGCAAAATCGGAGGCGCCGCTCAATTTTTTTTTGCTTAACCTAGGAGAGCCGCATCTTTATAAATAGGGGCACAACGATTTTTGAGAAGGCCGCACTTCATAAATCAAATCCCTCAAGAGCCCTAGCCGGAAAAATCTGAGAGAGAGGGCCGATCAGAATTTCTACAAGCGAAACAAAAAAAAAATCTCTAAGGCCGCACAAAAACACAGGAGCAAGATTATTATTTTTGTGTGCTTGGTGCTCCTTGCGTTGATTTCTGTGTGTTCTGTGTGCTCATTTCTAAGGGGATTTATTTTGTTGTTTGTTTTTTTTAAAGGGAGCAGCTGCCGCATGTATTAATTGTGTGCTCAAAAATCATCAAATGATGTTCCTCACAATTCTTTGAAGAGGTGCATGTACTTCTCCATGCAGCCGAATTCTTTTTGAGGGTGCACTTTTTATTAGCAAGGCAAACTTTGTTTTGTTTGGAAGCCGATCAAAGGGGAGAGTTAGGCGAAATTTTGGTGACAGGCTCTGCACAGAATTTTTTTTAAAACCTGAAGCAGCCGTGATTCTTTTTGTCCATCTGGAAAAATTCGGGCGTCACCAATCTCCAAACAAAAATAGAAGAGGCCGGATGTCTTCTTAAAAATAATATAGTCGAATCTCTTTTTTTGTTGTTTCTTTGGTTTATATGATTGCAGGTACATTCATCTAAGGAGCCAAACAAGAGGTTTGATTCTCTAGTAAATTAAAACAAAGGTTCAAGTTCCCAGGAGATATCAACCATCAAGTTCCAAAAAGTGTACAGAGATTTTTTTTAAGCACATCATCAAATAGTGGGGACCGAAATTGTTTTGGCTGACACCTATTTGTTGTGCAGATAATCAAAGAGACATTTGTTGAAAGGCTTGCATTATTTGCTTTGATTCTTGACTAATTTGGGACATTTGTTGTGCAGGCAATCAAACAGAGCTCAGGCCAAAGAATATCTTTTTCACTACAAATCCCCAGGCCATTCAAAGAGCCTGAAGTTTGTTTTATGTTCTTTCTTAAATCAGCCAAAGCAAAATTATAGAAGGGAGAAGGCCGGCCACTTAATTTAAACGAAATTATCTACAGGAGACTAGACCATCAAGGTTTAAAGGAAAAAGGGGCACTTACACAAATTGAAGGGAGTTCATTTGGCACTTAGCTTTTGAGTTATAATTCCTGTTCATTTTAGCCGGTACTTGCATGCACTAAATATTATTTTGTTTCTTTTGCAGGTGCCTACATTTAGGTGAAAAGCTCCAACATTGAAGAACATAGCCGCAACGTGAGTTGTCGGTGTCAAGGAGACATCTACATCTACGTCAGACGATTTCTGGCCCGTGCTTATTGACGAAGACATCGCTGCTACACAATCTGAGCTTCCTAAACTTTATGCTTTACTATTTTGTGTAGCAATTGTGATAGATCTTCGTAGGGGAAACTTCACCTATTTTTTGTGGACTATTTTGGGACTTGTCTAGTTGGGACTAGACAAGTGGGACCCAGCTAGTTTGGGACTAGCTGGTAGAAAGCTTTGCTAGGATTGATAGTGAGAGGAAACACTGTGTGTGGGGTACTGAGAGTCCGGCGAGTGTAGAGGCGTAGAGGGTGCTCTGAGCGTGCTCTAACTTGTGACTTTGTACCTATTGCACTATTCAATCTAGTATTAGCTTTGGGGGCTGGAGTAGGTCGTTGGGACGACCGAACCAGGGTAAATCTGCTGTGTACTCTGTGTCTGCTTTTCATTACTCTGGTTGTGCTTCTATCTGCGTGAGATTTCTCGTGGGTTGCACGAGAATTTTTTATTAGCCTATTCACCCCCCTCTAGGCTAGGATCCAGATCCAACAAGGGGTCGGATCGGCACCTGTCTCAGCTGCCGTGCCAGAGGCCGCGGTGAGCGCGGTAACTCGCTCCTCGGCCTTGGACTTCCCGACCAGAGCTAAGGCTTTTTCCTGGTCCGACTTCTCCAAGGCAGAGGAAAGCTCGGCCACGCGAGACTCCAAGGACTTCACGAGCGCCTTGGACATGAGATCGGCCTCCTCCTCGCCTTCTCGAGCCCCGGGAACTGGCGCCGCGTTCACCTTAGCCTTGGAGAGAGCCACAAATTGGCGCCTCATCGAAAGCCCAACGGAGGACAGGTACACGAGAGAGGCGGGAGTAAGTTGAGGATAGCAGCAAAAGACTGGGTTAGGGAAGAGACCCCACCTGTTGGCCGGCTTGTACCACGAAAGCGGCCAAATGGTCGCCACAGACCTCGTCCAAGGTAGCTCGGTCCGCGGAGAGACTATAGTTCTCAGCCACCTGTGCCGCCATGTCGCAGCCGGAAAAGACCGACTCACCCGCTCTTACGGGGAAGCGAGGACAGAGAAGATCATCCTCCCCCGGAGGTAAATCAGTAGGGGCAGAGCGGAACGCACCTAGATACCGCTCGTATATATCAGGAAGAGGGCTTGGCTGCGGAGACGAGGGGCTAGCCCATGGCCACACAGCCTCGGCCGGAGGTGACGGATCCCGGCGCTGGGTCAAGGAAGCACTAACCCCCCCGGCGAGGGTGCGGACCTTCTTAGAGGCGTCATGCTGAGAAGAAGAGGGGACCTTCCTCTTCGACTTCTCGGCACCAGCCAACGGGCGGTCAACGCGTTGTTTCTTCCGGACCGCCAGCACATGATCCCCTCTTCGAGAGACGGGGTCCGAAATCTCGATTTGAGATGGAAGGGCCGAAGAACTGGAGGGAAACCTGTTGGATATTGGACTCCCCGGATTTGGTTTTGGATGATGAACAAACATAAATATAACGTAAACTAACACTTTGTGAGCGCAGTTATGGAGATCGTCGCCAAACTCATATGAATATCAATTACGACGTCTCAAGACTTCTCAAAGCACGTGATCGTTTGCCTAAAGCTTCGTTGAAGCTTATGGACCTTTTTAGAAG